>JBBDGP010005649.1:0-34861 GCA_037952835.1 Lithobates septentrionalis
AGGGCAGTATTCCAACATAACGACCCCAAACACACCACCAAGACGACCACTGCCTTGCTAAAGAAGCTGAGGGTAAAGGTGATGGACTGGCCAAGCATGTCTCCAGACCTAAACCCTATTGATCATCTGTGGGGCATCCTCAAATAGAAGGTGGAGGAGCGCAAGGTCTCCAACATCCACCAGCTCTGTGATGTCGTCATGGAGGAGTGGAAGAGGACTCCAGTGGCAACCTGTGAAGCTCTGGTGAACTCCATGCCCAAGAGGGTTAAGGCAGTGCTGGAAAATAATGGTGGCCACACAAAATATGGACACTTTGGGCCCAATTTGGACATTTTCAGTTAGGGGTGTACTCACTTTTGTTGCCAGCGGTTTAGACATTAATGGCTATGTGTTCAGTTATTTTGAGGGTACAGCAAATTTACACTGTTATACAAGCTGTACACTCACTACTTTACATTGTAGCAAAGTGTCATTTCTTCAGTGTTGTCACATGAAAAGATAAAATAAAATATTTACAAAAATATGAGGGGTGTACTCACTTTTGTGAGATGCTGTATATCTATCTCCAGCAACTTCCATGGTTAGAAGAACAAACTGCAGGAAAGTTTAGCACAGCGGCCAGGGTAACAAGGACACAATGGAGGCCTGTATGACTTGTAGAGGTCGGTGAACTCACCTGACAGCGAGGCAGGAAATGACCTCATTCCCGCAGGGCTCAGTGAGTAAGGGCAGGAAGTTCAGTCCGTCCCACTTCGTGATGTAACATGGCGGTGGTTTTCGTTCTCTCTTATAAGGGATCTGTACAGTGTAGAAGCGAAGCTCCTTCTCCTGATCTACCACCTTCCGAACCTGCCAGGATGTGGGTCAACATTACGAGTGTAATAACACAGAGAGCCAACCCTTCCCCAAGACCAGGGTACGGCACTCACCTGCACGCCCGGTACCTATACATCTTATCGGGAATGTTAGGAAAATTTTCATTCCAGTGAAGTTCAGAGAGGAGCTGATCCTTCTCCCACACACAGCAGCGGAAATCCTGACCCACCGTCACCACCTACGCGACACAACACCAACGTCACCTCCTACAGGGCACTGCTCTCCATATAAACACACTACTTCTAACTACCAACATTCTAAATTTCTCCCAGCAGTACCTCCACTACGATATGCCCCCTACAGACTTCACAATTGAGGCACCACCCATCAAATTCTCCACATCCTGACATCATCCCAAACGACCCCCTACAACACCCTTCCCCCGTATATCCTCCAGACCAAACACCTTCCACCTCTACCCCAGATATATCCTACCCATTTTCCCACAAACTATTTTCCAGACCTACCCTGATCGCTCTCCCATTAATTCCACCAAATCGAGGCCCTGCGCCATTTTTCCTACCCATTCCCAAGCCCAAGCTCCTCAATTTTCAACATCCTGGAGGCTCTCCTAGAATTCTTAAACTGACCTTTAACTATTCCAATATCTTAACCACCCATTCTTCAGACCATTCTCCTCCCACCCACCTACCATGCTCCTCCAATCGTCCTCCTTCGTACTTATTCTCCAGATAAAGCTTATCCACCCCAATACCATCTTACCTTCTTCCAACAGGATCCTTCCCTTTACCATCTCCTCTGCCCATCCCGTAGACCCCCCTACTCCCTCAATGGCCAGGACAGGTCAACAGCTTGGGTGGCTCCCCATCTTCAAACCTTGTTTACCCCATACAAGACTTGTGCACTTCCAGCACCCAATTTTACCTTATTGGTGGGACTAACTGCGATATCTTCTACCTCCCCTCCATGAGCTTTGAAGTCATAGAGCTTCTTCATTGCTGGGAACTGGATAAGGGTGGGGGGAGAAGAGAGTGAGAGGGCAACATAGCGGCATTAGCACAAAGCAGCAGGTTACCTGTAATGTACTTCCTTCCAGCAGAACATACTCATCACCTAACCTTGGTTTCCCCATTGTTCTGCTCAACCACCAGGAGCAAGAAACACCACCCAGTACTTCCAAGTACGGAGGAACATATGACGGCACTGGTGCTTGACCCACCACCAGGAGCTACGCAAAATACCCAAGTATAGAAAAACGTGACCTCACTGGGCTTGGTCCATCACTGGTACAAGGTGAGGAGAAACTCTGTGAAGGCCACATTGTTCTCCACATTGGCTTATATCTAAAATCCCACCCAAACACAATGTAAACCACATAGACTCTGCATGACTCATCTTGATCTTCCACATCCATGGATAACTTACAGTGGATATAAAATGGTCAGGTTTCTGTGATGTAAAAAAAATGACAAATATAAATCATTTCAGAACTGTTTCTACCTTTAATGACCTATAAACTGAACGCAATTAAAATACAAAAACCCCAAATAAAGTTCAGCTGTTCTAGTAGGTCTTTCCTGAACATTTTCTTAGTTGCATCCTACAGCAAAAGCCATGGTCTGCAGAGAGCTTCCAAAGCATCAGAGGGATCTCATTGTTAAAGGGTATCATTCAGGAGAAGGGTACAAAAGAATTTCCAAGGCATTAGATATACCATGGAACACAGTGAAGACAGTCATCATCAAGTGGAGAAAATATGGCACAACAGTGATTTATCATGCAATTTTTATGGTTTTTCTTATACTTATTGGAATAAAAAAAACAAAAAAAACAAAAACTGGATGTCCCTCCAAAATTAATGAAACGGCGAGAGGAAAACTGGTCAGGGAGGCTGCTAAGGAGCCTACAGCAACATTAAAGGAGCTGCAGAAATATCTGGCAAGTACTGGCTGTGTGGTACATGTGACAACCCATAATCGATACCGATTACCGATACTTTTTTTTTAATGTCACGTGACAGTGTTTTTTTTTTCATTTTTTTTTTTTTTTTTTTTAAACAGTGCTTGCTTTTTTTTGGGGGGGGGGGGGGGTGGGGGTGAACGTTGTATGTGTGTGTTATTTTTATTTTTTTTACAATTTTTATTTTTTACAATAATATTTCTTTTATTCTTTATTGTTTTTTTGTTTTTTTTAATCAGCCCTTTTGGGGGGCTTTGGTGAGATATCAGGGGTCTTAACAGACCTCTGATATCTCCCCCTTGAGACAGAGAAAGAGACAGAGGATAGAGATTCCCCAGTCCCTTTCTCTGCAGCGTCAGCTGCACTGACAATGAATGGAGAGAAGACCGCAGCTTCTCTCCATTCATAAACTGACACATCGTAATCACAGAAGATTACAATGTTTCAGTTATGTGAATGGACAGAGTCAGCTGACTCTCTCCATACACAAAGGAAGGAGGAGGGGGAGGACGGGGGAACTGAGGGGGAGAACGGAGGGGACAGATAAGAGCAGAACGGAGGGGACAGATAAGAGCAGAACGAGGGGACAGATAAGAGGGACAGATAAGAGCAGAACGGAGGGGACAGCTGAGAGGGACAGAGGAAAGGAGGGGGCATGGAGGAGGATGCAGTGACAGTCAGCGGTGAGCGATCACCGCTGTGTCACTAAAGCAGCTGAAAGCCGGCGGGGGGAGAAGCTTGTAACTCCCCCACGCGCCGATCACAGCTGACAGTCAAGGTATCGGGGGAGGCATCGGGAGCATTTGCCCGAGTACAAGTACTTGGGCAAATGCTCGGTATCGGTGCCGATAACGATACTAGTATCGGTATCGGGACAACCCTAGTCTGGGCTATGGGGTACAGTGGCAAGACGGAAGCCTTTTCTTATAAAGAAAAACATCAAAGTCCGGCTAATTTTTGCAAAAAAACACATCTGAAGTCTCCCAAAAGCATGTGGGAAAAAGTTTTATGGTCTGATGAAACCAAGGTTGAACTTTTTGGCCATAATTCCAAAAGATATGTTTGGTGCAAAAACAACACTGCACATCACCAAAAGCACACCATACCCACTGTGAAGCATGGTGGTGGCAGAATCATGCTTTGGGGCTGTTTTTCTTCAGCTGGAACAGGGGCCTTAGTCAAGGTAGAGGGAATTATCAACAGTTCCAAATACCAGTCAACCTTGGCACAAAACCTTCAGGCTTCTGCTAGAAAGCTGAACATGAAGAGGAACGCCATCTTTCAGCGTGACAACAACCCAAAGCATACATCCAAATCAACAAAGAAATGGCTTCACCAGAAGAAGATGAACATTTTGGAATGGCCCAGCCAGAGCCCAGACCTGAATCCCATTGAAAATCTGTGGGGTGATCTGAAGAGGGCTGTGCACAGGAGATGCCCTCGCAATCTGACAGATTTGGAGTGTTTTTGCAAAGAAGAGTGGGCAAATATTGCCAAGTCAAGATGTGCCATGCTGATAGACTCATACCCAAAAAGTATGAGTGCTGTAATAAAACCAAAAGGTGCTTCAAGTATTAGTTTAAAGCGGATGAGAAAAAAAAAAAAAAAAAGAAAAATGTCAGCAGCTACAAATACTGCAGCTGCTGACTTTTAAAATAAGAGCCCACGATGTCCTCACCCGAAGCCGACCCGTCCCTCGGCTCCCGGGTGGAGGCGCCGGCATCTTCAGTAAGAAGGGAATCAGGAAGTGAAGCCTTGTAGCTTCACAGACTTGTTCCCTACTGCCCATGTGTGAGTCGCACTGCGCGATCTGAGTGGTCCCTGCTGTCTTCTGGGAACTGTGTGTCTCCCAGAAGACAGCGGGGTGGGGGGGACCGAAGAGGGGTCGGACACGACGTAGATCGCCGCGGATTCTGTGGCAATCTTTCGCTGGAAGTGGGAGCAAATACCTGGATTAGACAGGTATCTGCTCCCCCCTGAAAAGGTGCCAAATGTGACACTGGAGGGGGAGCTGGGAGGAATCCAAAAATCAGAAGTTCCATTTTTGGGTGGAACTCCGCTTTAAGGGTGTGCAGTTATGCAACCATATTATTTTAGTTTTACTTCCCACCACCTAAAAGATTTGAGTTTGTTGTTCAACTGGGTTATACAGTTTATAGGTCACATTAAAAGGTGGAAAAAGTTCTGAAATTATTTTTCTTTGTCTCATTTTTTTTACATCACAGAAACCTGACATTCTAACAGGGGTGTGTAGACTTTTTATATCCATTGTACAATATATGGCCAAAGTCATTGGACAACTTGCCATCGCCAATGTGGGTTTGTTGGCCATCCCATTCCCAAACCATGGGCACTGATAAGGAGTTGGCCCCACTTTGAATCTAAAACATCGGCTACTCTTCTAGGTAAGCTTTCCACAAGATTTTGGAGTGGAAATGTGTCTAATGTGAGGTCAGGTACCGATGTTGGATGAGAAGGCCTGGCTCACAATTTGAGTGGGAGGAAACTCTCTCTGTGACAATGTAACAAAAACCCCAAAAGTCTTACCTCCCAGATCCGGATATGTCCATCCACACCCCCCGTCAGCAGTCTGGTCGAGTCAGCGTTAAAGCACACAGACTTCTGCAGATTATCAGCACTGAAGTCGGTCTGTACCACAGAGACGGTCTGCACGGAGATCTCGGAGGTGTCATTCTTGGTGACACCTCCGCTGGCCTCTGAGCTGCTCTTGGACGGCTTCCTTTTCCGTGACCCCCGATCGTTACTTCCTGCACAAAGGAGACACATCGCTGTAGGACAACCAAACACAATGTAGACCAGCTATTGGGATAAATGAGAAAATGGGTGGGGAAATACAACCCTTGTGGGAGGGGCAGAGACAAACTACTGTGGGGAAATTTCACCATTGTGGGAGGAGAAGAGACACAAACTACTGCAGGAACACTCACCATTGTGGGAGGAGCAGAGATAAGATACTGCAGGAGCACTCACCATCGTGGGAGGGGCAGAGACACAAACTACTGCAGGGAAATCTCACCATTGTGGGATGAGAAGAGATAAGATACTGCAGGAACACTCACCATTGTGGGAGGGGCAGAGACACAAACTACTGCAGGAACACTCACCATTGTGGGAGGAGCAGAGACAAACTACTGCAGGAACACTCACCATTGTGGGAGGAGAAGAGACACAAACTACTGCAGGAACTCTCACCATTGTGGGAGGAGTAGAGATAAGATACTGCAGGAACACTCACCATCGTGGGAGGGGCAGAGACACAAACTACTGCAGGAACACTCACCATTGTGGGAGGAGTAGAGACAAACTACTGCAGGAACACTCACCATTGTGGGAGGAGCAGAGACAAACTACTGCAGGAACTCTCATCATTGTGGGAGAAGCAGAGACACAAACTAGTGCAGGAACACTCACCATTGTGGGAGAAGCAGAGACACAAACTAGTGCAGGAAACTCACCATTGTGGGAGGGGCAGAGACACTAACTAGTGCAGGAACACTCACCATTGTGGGAGGGGCAGAGACACTAACTACTGCAGGAACACTCACCATTGTGGGAGGGGCAGAGACACAAACTACTGCAGGAACACTCACCATTGTGGGAGGGGCAGAGACACAAACTACTGCAGGAACACTCACCATTGTGGGAGGAGAAGAGACATAAACTACTGTGAGGAAATCTCACCATTATGGGAGGAGCAGAGACAAACATATTTGTCAGTCACACCCGTGTTTACCCCAGTAATGTTACCTGTCTTGTCATTACTGTCACCATCACTCTTCTCTTTTTTCGGATGGTGTTGGTAGCGCAGAATGTGACAGTTGCCATCCTGACCAGCTGCTAGCACCTCCCCGGCCATGGCTAGGTTCATGGTGGCCCTGGTTTCTGTGTCATGTGCGTGCAGTAGGGTGGCACTGAGCTGGCCCGATATTCGCTCAAGCCGCAGGAAGTGCTGGGGAAGGGAGAGAAGAGTTACTGTACAGGAAGTGCCAGGAAGCAGGAAGAGAGCAGATACTGTAAGGAAGTAGTAACACTTACCATGGCATTCTTAATACCGGTCTTTGAAGCTCCGCCTCCTCCAGCGGTGATGACTGTCCCATCCTCCCGGTGAAAGCGGATAGCGTAGAGGGGGAAAGGAGCATAGTATAGATCGGGATGCCGGCGTCTACCCATCCTGGGAGGGGGGGTCTCACAGCTCAGGCAGAGGAGAAGATGGCCTGAAAAGAGATTACCAAGATGTCAAAACAGGTCAATGTGGGAGTACTGGGAATATTAATACCTGGAAGAGGTATAAAGCGGGGATCGGTATAAGGATTATACTTTTAAGGGGTCAACATGAGTGTATAAGGGGTAATAATACCTGGTAGAGGTACAAAGAGGGGTCTGTATGGGGATAATAATATCAAAAAAGGGGAACACAGGTACAAGATGGTGGAAATGAGTAATACCTGGGAGGGGTACATAAACATGTCAGTATGGGATACAATGGGTAATAATACCTAGGAGGAGTACACAGAAGGGTCAGCATGGGGTTACTGGGTGTAATAATACCTAGGAGGAGTACACAAAGGGGTCATATGGGGATAATAATACCTGGGAGGAGTACACAGAGGGGTCAGTATGGGGTTCCTGGGAGGTAATAATACCCGGGAAGGGTACACAGAGGGGTCAGTATGGCGTTCCTGGGAGGTAATAATACCCGGGAAGGGTACACAAAGGGGTCAGTATGGGGTTACTGGGGGGTAATAATAATACCAAGGAGGAGTACACAAAGGGGTCAGTATGGGGTTACTGGGGGGTAATAATACCCGGGAAGGGTACACAAAGGGGTCAGTATGGGGTTACTGGGGGGTAAAAATACCGGGATGGGGTACACAAAGGGGTCAACATGGGGTTACTGGGTGGTAATAATACAGAGGAGTACACTTAGGGTCGGACTTTAAAGGCATAAAAACAATGGAGAAGTAGACAAAATATTGATACTATTTATTGAAAAATATTACATAATATATACCCAGTATTCACAAGCATTAAAAATCATGTAAAATTATACAATTTGTACAGTGAGCCCTTGTGCGTCAACGCGTTTCACGTTAGGCTTCTTCAGGACACGATCAAGGTTGCGTAGACGCACAAGGGCTCACTGTACAAATTGTATCATTTTACATGATTTTTAACGCTTGTGAATACTGTGTATATATTATGTAATTTTTTTCAATAAATAGAATCATTATTTTTTCTACTTCTCCATTGTTTCTATGCCTTGAAAGTCCGAACTATGGTTACTCTCCGAGTACCCCTTTTTGTTTCCTCTCTAATTTACGGATGTGGTAATGTGAGTGCTCCCCCTCCCCTTTTATTTAGAGTACACTTAGGGGTCAGTATGGGGTTACTGGGGGGGTAATAATACCCGGGAGGAGTACACAAAGGGGTCAGTATAGGGTTACTGGAGGGGTAATAACACCCGGGAGGAGTGCACAGAGGGGTCAGTATGGGGTTACTGGGGGGTAATAATAATACCGAGGAGGAGTACACAAAGGGGTCAGTATAGGGTTATTGGGGGGTAATAACACCCGGGAGGAGTGCACAGAGGGGTCAGTATGGGGTTACTGGGGGGTAATAATAATACCGAGGAGGAGTACACAAAGTGGTCAGTATGGGGTTACTGGGGGTAATAATAGCCGGGAGAGATACACAAAGGGGTCAGTATGGGGTTACTGGGTGGTAATAATACCAAGGAGGAGTACACTTAGGGGTCAGTATGGTGTTACGGGGGGGGGGGGTTAATAACACCTAGGAGGAGTGCACAGAGGGGTCAGTATGGGGTTACTGGGGGGTAATAATACCCAGGAGTACACTTAGGGGTCAGTATGGGGATAATATTACGGGGAGGGGTACACAAAGGGGTCAGTATGGGGTTACTGGGGGATAATATTACCGGGAGGAGCACATAGAGGGGTCAGTATGGGGTGGTAGCTATGCCCAGTGGGGGCTATTTGGGGTGACTGTACTGAGTAGAGGAGGGTGGGTATTTGTAGGCATTAGGGAGGTATTTTGGGCATTTGTGCCTGGTATGGGGGTATCTGGAGAAAAAGGTGAAAGGCACTTGTTCTGGATGAGGAGGTATTTGGGGTAGTTTTAAAGGGTGGGGGCTATTTGGAAGGGGTGTATATGAGAATATTTAGGGTAGTAGTACACAGTGGGGGGGGGGGTATATGAGGATATTTGGGGTAGTAGTACACAGTGGGGGGGGGGGTATATGAGGATATTTGGGGTAGTAGTACCCAGTGGGGGTATATGTGGATATTTGGTGTAGTAGTACACAGTGGGGGGTATATGAGGATATTTGGGGTAGTAGTACACAGTGGGGGGTATATGAGGATATTTAGGGTAGTAGTACACAGTTGGGGGGGTATATAAGGACATTTGGTGTAGTAGTACACAGTGGGGGGGTATATGAGGATATTTGGGGTAGTAGTACACAGTGGGGGGGGGGGGTATATGAGGATATTTGGGGTAGTAGTATACAGTGGGGGTATATGTGGATATTTGGTGTAGTAGTACACAGTGGGGGGTATATGAGGATATTTGGTGTAGTAGTACACAGTGGGGGGGTATATGAGGATATTTGGGGTAGTAGTACACAGTGGGGGGGGTATATGAGGATATTTGGGGTAGTAGTATACAGTGGGGGGTATATGAGGATATTTGGGGTAGTAGTACACAGTGGGGGGTGTATATGAGGATATTTGGGGTAGTAGTATACAGTGGGGGGTATATGAGGATATTTGGTGTAGTAGTACACAGTGGGGGGTATATCAGGATATTTGGGGTAGTAGTACACAGTGGGGGGGGGGTATATGAGGATATTTGGGGTAGTAGTACACAGTGGGGGGGGGGTATATGAGGATATTTGGGGTAGTAGTGCACAGTGGGGGGGTATAATAGGATATTTGGGGTAATAGCACCCAGTGAGGGGTATATGAGAGTATGGGGGGGCAGTTGTACACAGTTGGGGGGTATATGAGAGTATAGGGGGGTAGTAGTACACAGTGGGGGGGTATATGAGGATATTTGGGGTAGTAGTACTCAGTGGGGGGTATATGAGGATATTTGGGGTAGTTGTACACAGTGGGGGGGTATATGAGGATATTTGGGGTAGTAGTACACAGTGGGGGGTATATGAGGATATTTGGGGTAGTAGTACACAGTGGGGGGGGGTATATGAGGATATTTGGGGTAGTAGTACTCAGTGGGGGGTATATGAGAGTATAGGGGGTAGTAGTACTTAGTGGGGGGTATAGGAGGATATTTGGGGTAGTTGTACACAGTGGGGGGGGGTATATTTGGATATTTGGGGTAGTAGTGCACAGTGGGGGGGTATATGAGAGTATGGTGGGGTCGTTGTACACAGTGGGGGGTATATGAGGATATTTGGGGTAGTAGTACCCAGTGAGTGGTATATGAGAGTATAAGGGGGTCGTTGTACACAGTGGGGGGGGTATATGAGAGTATAAGGGGGTCGTTGTACACAGTGGGGGGGTATATGAGGATATTTGGGGCTCTCACCGCTGTCAGCTGTGCGCAGACATTCCCGTCACGTGATCCCCAGGATCTAAGGCCGGACACAGGTGACGCATGCGTAGAGTGCGCTGTACAAGGCGATGCGCATGCGCAATATGCCGACTAACGGATGTTGCATCACTGTCAGTTGTTGCCTCGCACGCATGCGTCTCTTCGGCCCCGCCTCCTCATCATACTGACACGTCACCCAATACACCTTATACCGTGTAAACGTGTCTGCGGCTGTGCCGCCATATTGTTGTAGCCTGAGACCTGTGTATGACCATTGCCTGAACTCGGGAAAAATGGAGGCCTACAAGCATCTTCTAATAACGGACCCCCCAGACAGGTCCTCTTATAGCCTGACTGCAGAGACAGTGCAGGAAATCATCCCCGCTGTGTCCTCTTCAGTTCTCCACCCTCAGCTGTATGAGAGATACACATCTGACTGATGACACTCTCATGTATATTTATATTACTAATGTATACAATAATAAAGGATTTCTAGAGACCCTCTCATGTCTGATTAAAGAGAACCTGACACGACGAATACACATGTAACCTACAGGGCCTTGAAAAAGTATTCACACCCCGTGAACTGCAGACATCCCAACCTGCAAAAACTCATTTCAGGGAGGTCACGTTCCATGCCGACAACCCCCCCCCCTTCATAATAATATACTATAATAAAATAATACTAATGTTGTGTCACACTCACCAACAATGCACGTCAGTGCCCATCTGCAGCCTCACTGTGCCAACAATGCAGCCTCACTGTGCCCATCTGTATCCTCATCAGTGCCCATCTGCAGCCTCACTGTGCCAACAATGCAGCCTCACTGTGCCCATCTGTATCCTCATCAGTGCCCATCTGCAGCCTCACTGTGCCAAAAATGCAGCCTCACTGTGCCCATCTGCAGCCTCATCAGAGCCAACAATGCAGCCTCACTGTGCCCATCTGTATCCTCATCAGTGCCCGTCTGCAGCCTCACTGTACCATCAATGCAGCCTCACTGTGCCCATCTGCAGCCTCACTGTACCATCAATGCAGTCTCACTGTGCCCATCTGCAGCCTCACTGTACCATCAATGCAGCCTCACTGTACCATCAATGCAGCCTCACTGTTCCATCAATGCAGCCTCACTGTACCATCAATGCAACCTCACTGTACCATCAATGCAGCCTCACTGTGCCCATCTGCAGCCTCACTGTGCCACAATGCAGCCTCACTGTGCCCATCTGTATCATCATGAGAGCCAACAATGCAGCCTCACTGTGCCCATCTGTATCCTCATCAGTGCCCGTCTGCAGCCTCATCAGAGCCATCAATGCAGCCTCACTGTGCCCATCTGTATCCTCATCAGTGCCCGTCTGCAGCCTCACTGTACCATCAATGCAGCCTCACTGTGCCCCTCTGCAGCATCACTGTACCATCAATGCAGCCTCACTGTGCCCATCTGCAGCCTCACTGTACCATCAATGCAGCCTCACTGTGCCCATCTGCAGCCTCACTGTACCATCAATGCAGCCGCACTGTACCATCAATGCAGCCTCACTGTGCCCATCTGCAGCCTCACTGTGCCAACAATGCAGCCTCACTGTGCCCATCTGTATCCTCATCAGAGCCAACAATGCAGCCTCACTGTGCCCATCTGTATCCTCATCAGTGCCCGTCTGCAGCCTCATCAGAGCCAACAATGCAGCCTCAATGTGCCCATCTGTATCCTCATCAGTGCCCGTCTGCAGCCTCACTGTACCATCAATGCAGCCTCACTGTTCCCATCTGCAGCCTCACTGTACCATCAATGCAGCCTCACTGTGCCCATCTGCAGCCTCACTGTACCATCAATGCAGCCTCACTGTGCCCATCTGCAGCCTCACTGTACCATCAATGCAGCCTCACTGTACCATCAATGCAGCCTCACTGTGCCCATCTGCAGCCTCACTGTGCCAACAATGCAGCCTCACTGTGCCCATCTGTATCCTCATCAGAGCCAACAATGCAGCCTCACTGTGCCCATCTGTATCCTCATCAGTGCCCGTCTGCAGCCTCACTGTACCATCAATGCAGCCTCACTGTGCCCATCTGCAGCCTCACTGTACCATCAATGCAGCCTCACTGTGCCCATCTGCAGCCTCACTGTACCATCAATGCAGCCTCACTGTGCCCATCTGCAGCCTCACTGTGCCAACAATGCAGCCTCACTGTGCCCATCTGTATCCTCATCAGTGCCCGTCTGCAGCCTCACTGTACCATCAATGCAGCCTCGTCAGTGCCCATCAATGCAGCCTCACTGTGCCCATCTGCAGCCTCATCAGAGCCAACAATGCAGCCTCACTGTGCCCATCTGTATCCTCATCAGTGCCCGTCTGCAGCCTCACTGTGCCCATCAATGCAGCCTCATCAGTGCCAACAATGCAGCCTCGTCAGTGCCCATCAATGCAGCCTCACTGTGCCAACAATGCAGCCTCGTCAGTGCCCATCAATGCAGCCTCACTGTGCCAACAATGCAGCCTTGTCAGTGCCCATCAATGCAGCCTCACTGAGCCATCAATGCAGCCTCACTGTGCCCATCTGCGGCCTCATTAGTGTCAACAATGCAGCCTCACTGTGCCCATCTGTATCCTCATTAGTGCCCGTCTGCAGCCTCACTGTGCCCATCTGCAGCCTCACTGTGCCATCAATGCAGCCTCATCAGTGCCCATCAATGCAGCCTCACTGTGCCAACAATGCAGCTTCGTCAGTGCCCATCAATGCAGCTTCACTGTGCCAACAATGCAGCCTTGTCAGTGCCCATCAAAGCAGCCTCACTGAGCCATCAATGCAGCCTCACTGTGCCCATCTGTGGCTTCGTTAGTGTCAACAATGCAGCCTCACTGTGCCCATCTGCACCCTAATCAGTGCCCGTCTGCAGCCTCACTGTGCCCATCTGCAGCCTCACTGTGCCATCAATGCAGCCTCACTGTGCCCATCTGCAGCCTCATCAGTGCCAACAATGCAGCCTCACTGTGCCCATGTGCAGCCTTACTGTGCCAACAATGCAGCCTTGTCAGTGCCCATCAATGCAGCCTCACTGTGCCCATCTGCAGCCTCATCAGTGTCAACAATGCAGCCTCACTGTGCCAACAATGCAGCCTCACTGTGCCCATCTGTATCCTCATCAGTGCCCATCTGCAGCCTCGCCAGTACCTTGATTACACACTGCGGGTGTCTCCCGCTGTGTCATGCAGCTGCAGTCTTAACTGTTTGGCGGCCGTCCACTGTAACAAAGCCCCGCCTCCTCATCCATGATGGATGGTCAACTGAACACTGATACAATGCTGGGAAATGTAATCAGTGTTCTGTCTATCATGGACAAGTAGGCGGGGCTTTGTTACAGAGGACGGCGGCCGAACAGTTAAGACTGCAGCGACATGACACATCGGGAGACACCCGCTGTTTATGATTACTCCAGGCTGAGTGGCAGTGCAGGCTCAGCCGGGAGATCGTGCCGCACTCGCGGGTGTCCATGAGCCCGCCGCCAAATGTGGGAGTATCCCGCGAGTCGTGGGAGACTTGAGATGTCTGGAAATGTTTCTTATTTTCTCAGGTTACAACCAAAAACGTAAACGTATTTTATTGGGATTTTATGTGATAGCAGACATCCCGACCTGCAAAAACGTAATTCAGGGAGATGGCGCTCCGCGCCCGTATACCCCCCTTCCCCAACCCATTTTTTAAAATCACTCTTTCGATATTTTTTTCACGTTGCTTCTGGGGGAAGGTGTGGGTGGTATGTGGCAGTGGATGGTGTGTGGCAGTGGATGGTGTGTGGCAGTGGATGGTGTGTGGCAGTGGATGGTATGTGGCAGTGGATGGTGTGTGGCAGTGGATAGTGTGTGGCAGTGGATGGTGTTTGGCAGTGGATGGTGTGTGGCAGTGGATGGTGTGTGGCAGTGGATGGTGTTTGGCAGTGGATGGTGTGTGGCAGTGGGTGGTATGTGGCAGTGGATGGTGTGTGGCAGTGGATGGTGTGTGGCAGTGGATGGTGTGTGGCAGTGGGTGGTGTGTGGCAGTGGATGGTGTGTGGCAGTGGATAGTGTGTGGCAGTGGATGGTGTGTGGCAGTGGGTGTTGTGTGGCAGTGGGTGGTGTGTGGCAGTGGATGGTGTGTGGCAGTGGGTGGTGTGTGGCAGTGGATGGTGTGTGGCAGTGGGTGGTGTGTGGCAGTGGATGGTGTGTGGCAGTGGGTGGTGTGTGGCAGTGGATGGTGTGTGGCAGTGGATGGTGTGTGGCAGTGGATGGTGTGTGGCAGTGGGTGGTGTGTGGCAGTGGATGGTGTGTGGCAGTGGATAGTGTGTGGCAGTGGATGGTGTGTGGCAGTGGGTGGTGTGTGGCAGTGGGTGGTGTGTGGCAGTGGATGGTGTGTGGCAGTGGATGGTGTGTGGCAGTGGGTGGTATGTGGCAGTGGATGGTGTGTGGCAGTGGATGGTGTGTGGCAGTGGGTGGTATGTGGCAGTGGATGGTGTGTGGCAGTGGGTGGTGTGTGGCAGTGGGTGGTATGTGGCAGTGGATGGTGTGTGGCAGTGGATGGTGTGTGGCAGTGGATAGTGTGTGGCAGTGGATGGTGTGTGGCAGTGGATGGTGGGTGGCAGTGGATAGTGTGTGTCAGTGGATGGTGTGTGGCAGTGGGTGGTGTGTGGCAGTGGATGGTGTGTGGCAGTGGGTGGTGTGTGGCAGTGGATTGTGTGTGGCAGTGGGTGGTGTGTGGCAGTGGGTGGTGTGTGGCAGTGGATGGTGTGTGGCAGTGGGTGGTGTGTGGCAGTGGATGGTGTGTGGCAGTGGATGGTGTGTAGCAGTGGATGGTGTGTGGCAGTGGCTCGTATGTGGCAGTGGATGGTGTGTGGCAGTGGGAGGTGTGTGGCAGTGGGTGGTGTGTGGCAGTGGATGGTGTGTGGCAGTGGATGGTGTGTGGCAGTGGGTGGTGTGTGGCAGTGGGTGGTGTGTGGCAGTGGATGGTGTGTGGCAGTGGGTGGTGTGTGGCAGGGGATGGTGTGTGGCAGTGGATGGTGTGTGGCAGTGGATGGTGTGTGGCAGTGGGAGGTGTGTGGCAGTGGATGGTGTGTGGCCGTGGATGGTGTGTGGCAGTGGGAGGTGTGTGGCAGTGGATGGTGTGTGGCAGTGGATGGTGTGTGGCAGTGGATGGTGTGTGGCAGTGGGTGATATGTGGCAGTGGATGGTGTGTGGCAGTGGATAGTGTGTGGCAGTGGATGGTGTGTGGCAGTGGGTGTTGTGTGGCAGTGGGTGGTGTGTGGCAGTGGATGGTGTGTGGCAGTGGATAGTGTGTGGCAGTGGATGGTGTTTGGCAGTGGATGGTGTGTGGCAGTGGATGGTGTGTGGCAGTGGATGGTGTTTGGCAGTGGATGGTGTGTGGCAGTGGGTGGTATGTGGCAGTGGATGGTGTGTGGCAGTGGATGGTGTGTGGCAGTGGATGGTGTGTGGCAGTGGGTGGTGTGTGGCAGTGGATGGTGTGTGGCAGTGGATAGTGTGTGGCAGTGGATGGTGTGTGGCAGTGGGTGTTGTGTGGCAGTGGGTGGTGTGTGGCAGTGGATGGTGTGTGGCAGTGGGTGGTGTGTGGCAGTGGATGGTGTGTGGCAGTGGGTGGTGTGTGGCAGTGGATGGTGTGTGGCAGTGGGTGGTGTGTGGCAGTGGATGGTGTGTGGCAGTGGATGGTGTGTGGCAGTGGATGGTGTGTGGCAGTGGGTGGTGTGTGGCAGTGGATGGTGTGTGGCAGTGGATAGTGTGTGGCAGTGGATGGTGTGTGGCAGTGGGTGGTGTGTGGCAGTGGGTGGTGTGTGGCAGTGGATGGTGTGTGGCAGTGGATGGTGTGTGGCAGTGGGTGGTATGTGGCAGTGGATGGTGTGTGGCAGTGGATGGTGTGTGGCAGTGGGTGGTATGTGGCAGTGGATGGTGTGTGGCAGTGGGTGGTGTGTGGCAGTGGGTGGTATGTGGCAGTGGATGGTGTGTGGCAGTGGATGGTGTGTGGCAGTGGATAGTGTGTGGCAGTGGATGGTGTGTGGCAGTGGATGGTGGGTGGCAGTGGATAGTGTGTGTCAGTGGATGGTGTGTGGCAGTGGGTGGTGTGTGGCAGTGGATGGTGTGTGGCAGTGGGTGGTGTGTGGCAGTGGATTGTGTGTGGCAGTGGGTGGTGTGTGGCAGTGGGTGGTGTGTGGCAGTGGATGGTGTGTGGCAGTGGGTGGTGTGTGGCAGTGGATGGTGTGTGGCAGTGGATGGTGTGTAGCAGTGGATGGTGTGTGGCAGTGGCTCGTATGTGGCAGTGGATGGTGTGTGGCAGTGGGAGGTGTGTGGCAGTGGGTGGTGTGTGGCAGTGGATGGTGTGTGGCAGTGGATGGTGTGTGGCAGTGGGTGGTGTGTGGCAGTGGGTGGTGTGTGGCAGTGGATGGTGTGTGGCAGTGGGTGGTGTGTGGCAGGGGATGGTGTGTGGCAGTGGATGGTGTGTGGCAGTGGATGGTGTGTGGCAGTGGGAGGTGTGTGGCAGTGGATGGTGTGTGGCCGTGGATGGTGTGTGGCAGTGGGAGGTGTGTGGCAGTGGATGGTGTGTGGCAGTGGATGGTGTGTGGCAGTGGATGGTGTGTGGCAGTGGGTGATATGTGGCAGTGGATGGTGTGTGGCAGTGGGTGGTGTGTGGCAGTGGATGGTGTGTGGCAGTGGATGGTGTGTGGCAGTGGGAGGTGTGTGGCAGTGGATGGTGTGTGGCCGTGGATGGTGTGTGGCAGTGGGAGGTGTGTGGCAGTGGATGGTGTGTGGCAGTGAATGGTGTGTGGCAGTGGATGGTGTGTGGCAGTGGGTGGTGTGTGGCAGTGGATGGTGTGTGGCAGTGGGTGGTGTGTGGCAGTGGATGGTGTGTGGCAGTGGGTGGTGTGTGGCAGTGGATGGTGTGTGGCAGTGGATGGTGTGTGGCAGTGGGAGGTGTGTGGCAGTGGATGGTGTGTGGCAGTGGATGGTGTGTGGCAGTGGGTGGTGTGTGGCAGTGGATGGTGTGTGGCAGTGGATGGTGTGTGGCAGTGGATGGTGTGTGGCAGTGGGTGGTGTGTGGCAGTGGATGGTGTGTGGCAGTGGGTGGTGTGTGGCAGTGGGTGGTGTGTGGCAGTGGATGGTGTGTGGCAGTGGGTGGTGTGTGGCAGTGGATGGTGTGTGGCAGTGGATGGTGTGTGGCAGTGGGAGGTGTGTGGCAGTGGATGGTGTGTGGCAGTGGATGGTGTGTGGCAGTGGGAGGTGTGTGGCAGTGGGTGGTGTGTGGCAGTGGGTGGTGTGTGGCAGTGGGTGGTGTGTGGCAGTGGGAGGTGTGTGGCAGTGGATGGTGTGTGGCAGTGGATGGTGTGTGGCAGTGGGTGGTGTGTGGCAGTGGGTGTGTGTGGCAGTGGATGGTGTGTGGCAGTGGGTGGTGTGTGGCAGTGGATGGTGTGTGGCAGTGGGTGGTTTGTGGCAGTGGATGGTGTGTGGCAGTGGGTGGTGTGTGGCAGTGGATGGTGTGTGGCAGTGGATGGTGTGTGGCACTGGGAGGTGTGTGGCAGTGGATGGTGTGTGGCAGTGGATGGTGTGTGGCAGTGGGAGGTGTGTGGCAGTGGATGGTGTGTGGCAGTGGATGGTATGTGGCAGTGGGTGGTGTGTGGCAGTGGATGGTGTGTGGCAGTGGGTGGTGTGTGGCAGTGGATGGTGTGTGGCAGAGGGTTGTGTGGCAGAGGGTGATGTGTGGCAGTGGATGGTGTGTGGCAGTGGGAGGTGTGTGGCAGTGGATGGTGTGTGGCAGTGGATGGTGTGTGGCAGTGGGTGGTGTGTGGCAGTGGGTGATGTGTGGCAGTGGATGGTGTGTGGCAGTGGGAGGTGTGTGGCAGTGGATGGTGTGTGGCAGTGGGTGGTGTGTGGCAGTGGGTGGTGTGTGGCAGTGGATGGTGTGTGGCAGTGGATGGTGTGTGGCAGTGGGTGGTGTGTGGCAGTGGATGGTGTGTGGCAGTGGGTGGTGTGTGGCAGTGGATGGTGTGTGGCAGTGCATGGTGTGTGGCAGTGGGTGGTGTGTGGCAGTGGATGGTGTGTGGCAGTGGATGGTGTGTGGCAGTGGATGGTGTGTGGCAGTGGATGGTGTGTGGCAGTGGGTGGTGTGTGGCAGTGGATGGTGTGTGGCAGTGGGTGGTGTGTGGCAGTGGGTGGTGTGTGGCAGTGGATGGTGTGTGGCAGTGGGAGGTGTGTGGCAGTGGATGGTGTGTGGCAGTGGATGGTGTGTGGCAGTGGGTGGTGTGTGGCAGTGGATGGTGTGTGGCAGTGGGTGGTGTGTGGCAGTGGATGGTGTGTGGCAGTGGGTGGTGTGTGGCAGTGGGAGGTGTGTGGCAGTGGATGGTGTGTGGCAGTGGATGGTGTGTGGCAGTGGGTGGTATGTGGCAGTGGATGGTGTGTGGCAGTGGATGGTGTGTGGCAGTGGATAGTGTGTGGCAGTGGATGGTGTGTGGCAGTGGATGGTGTGTGGCAGTGGGTGGTGGGTGGCAGTGGATAGTGTGTGTCAGTGGATGGTGTGTGGCAGTGGGTGGTGTGTGGCAGTGGATGGTGTGTGGCAGTGGGTGGTGTGTGGCAGTGCATGGTGTGTGGCAGTGGGTGGTGTGTGGCAGTGGGTGGTGTGTGGCAGTGGATGGTGTGTGGCAGTGGGTGGTGTGCGGCAGTGGATGGTGTGTGGCAGTGGATGGTGTGTAGCAGTGGATGGTGTGTGGCAGTGGCTCGTATGTGGCAGTGGATGGTGTGTGGCAGTGGGAGGTTTGTGGCAGTGGGTGGTGTGTGGCAGTGGAAGGTGTGTGGCAGTGGATGGTGTGTGGCAGTGGGTGGTGTGTGGCAGTGGGTGGTGTGTGGCAGTGGATGGTGTGTGGCAGTGGGTGGTGTGTGGCAGTGGATGGTGTGTGGCAGTGGATGGTGTGTGGCAGTGGATGGTGTGTGGCAGTGGGAGGTGTGTGGCAGTGGATGGTGTGTGGCCGTGGATGGTGTGTGGCAGTGGGAGGTGTGTGGCAGTGGATGGTGTGTGGCAGTGGATGGTGTGTGGCAGTGGATGGTGTGTGGCAGTGGGTGATATGTGGCAGTGGATGGTGTGTGGCAGTGTGTGGTGTGTGGCAGTGGATGGTGTGTGGCAGTGGATGGTGTGTGGCAGTGGATGGTGTGTGGCCGTGGATGGTGTGTGGCAGTGGATGGTGTGTGGCAGTGGGTGGTGTGTGGCAGTGGGTGGTGTGTGGCAGTGGATGGTGTGTGGCAGTGGGTGGTGTGTGGCAGTGGATGGTGTGTGGCAGTGGATGGTGTGTGGCAGTGGGAGGTGTGTGGCAGTGGATGGTGTGTGGCAGTGGATGGTGTGTGGCAGTGGGAGGTGTGTGGCAGTGGATGGTGTGTGGCAGTGGGTGGTGTGTGGCAGTGGGTGGTGTGTGGCAGTGGGAGGTGTGTGGCAGTGGATGGTGTGTGGCAGTGGATGGTGTGTGGCAGTGGGTGGTGTGTGGCAGTGGATGGTGTGTGGCAGTGGGTGGTGTGTGGCAGTGGGTGGTGTGTGGCAGTGGATGGTGTGTGGCAGTGGGTGGTGTGTGGCAGTGGATGGTGTGTGGCAGTGGGTGGTTTGTGGCAGTGGATGGTGTGTGGCAGTGGATGGTGTGTGGCGGTGGGTGGTGTGTGGCAGTGGATGGTGTGTGGCACTGGGAGGTGTGTGGCAGTGGATGGTGTGTGGCAGTGGATGGTGTGTGGCAGTGGGAGGTGTGTGGCAGTGGATGGTGTGTGGCAGTGGATGGTGTGTGGCAGTGGGTGGTGTGTGGCAGTGGGTGGTGTGTGGCAGTGGGTGGTGTGTGGCAGTGGGTGGTGTGTGGCAGTGGGTGGTGTGTGGCAGTGGGTGGTGTGTGGCAGTGGATGGTGTGTGGCAGTGGGTGGTGTGTGGCAGTGGATGGTGTGTGGCAGTGGATGGTGTGTGGCAGTGGATGGTGTGTGGCAGTGGGTGGTGTGTGGCAGTGGGTGATGTGTGGCAGTGGATGGTGTGTGGCAGTGGATGGTGTGTGGCAGTGGATGGTGTGTGGCAGTGGGTGGTGTGTGGCAGTGGGTGGTGTGTGGCAGTGGGTGGTGTGTGGCAGTGGATGGTGTGTGGCAGTGGATGGTGTGTGGCAGTGGGTGGTGTGTGGCAGTGGATGGTGTGTGGCAGTGGATGGTGTGTGGCAGTGGATGGTGTGTGGCAGTGGGTGGTGTGTGGCAGTGGGTGGTGTGTGGCAGTGGGTGGTGTGTGGCAGTGGGTGGTGTGTGGCAGTGGATGGTGTGTGGCAGTGGATGGTGTGTGGCAGTGGATGGTGTGTGGCAGTGGGTGGTGTGTGGCAGTGGATGGTGTGTGGCAGTGGGTGGTGTGTGGCAGTGGATGGTGTGTGGCAGTGGATGGTGTGTGGCAGTGGATGGTGTGTGGCAGTGGATGGTGTGTGGCAGTGGGTGGTGTGTGGCAGTGGATGGTGTGTGGCAGTGGGTGGTGTGTGGCAGTGGGTGGTGTGTGGCAGTGGATGGTGTGTGGCAGTGGGAGGTGTGTGGCAGTGGATGGTGTGTGGCAGTGGATGGTGTGTGGCAGTGGATGGTGTGTGACAGTGGATGGTGTGTGGCAGTGGGTGGTATGTGGCAGTGGATGGTGTGTGGCAGTGGATGGTGTGTGGCAGTGGATGGTGTGTGGCAGTGGATGGTGTGTGGCAGTGGGTGGTGTGTGGCAGTGGATGGTGTGTGGCAGTGGATGGTGTGTGGCAGTGGGAGGTGTGTGGCAGTGGGTGTTGTGTGGCAGTGGATGGTGTGTGGCAGTGGATGGTGTGTGGCAGTGGATGGTGTGTGGCAGTGGGTGGTGTGTGGCAGTGGGTGATGTGTGGCAGTGGATGGTGTGTGGCAGTGGATGGTGTGTGGCAGTGGGAGGTGTGTGGCAGTGGATGGTGTGTGGCAGTGGATGGTGTGTGGCAGTGGATGGTGTGTGGCAGTGGGTGGTGTGTGGCAGTGGATGGTGTGTGGCAGTGGATGGTGTGTGGCAGTGGGAGGTGTGTGGCAGTGGGTGTTGTGTGGCAGTGGATGGTGTGTGGCAGTGGATGGTGTGTGGCAGTGGATGGTGTGTGGCAGTGGGTGGTGTGTGGCAGTGGGTGATGTGTGGCAGTGGATGGTGTGTGGCAGTGGGAGGTGTGTGGCAGTGGATGGTGTGTGGCAGTGGATGGTGTGTGGCAGTGGGTGGTGTGTGGCAGTGGGTGGTGTGTGGCAGTGGATGGTGTGTGGCAGTGGATGGTGTGTGGCAGTGGGTGGTGTGTGGCAGTGGATGGTGTGTGGCAGTGGATGGTGTGTGGCAGTGGATGGTGTGTGGCAGTGGGTGGTGTGTGGCAGTGGGTGGTGTGTGGCAGTGGATGGTGTGTGGCAGTGGATGGTGTGTGGCAGTGGGTGGTGTGTGGCAGTGGATGGTGTGTGGCAGTGGATGGTGTGTGGCAGTGGATGGTGTGTGGCAGTGGATGGTGTGTGGCAGTGGGTGGTGTGTGGCAGTGGATGGTGTGTGGCAGTGGGTGGTGTGTGGCAGTGGGAGGTGTGTGGCAGTGGATGGTGTGTGGCAGTGGATGGTGTGTGGCAGTGGGAGGTGTGTGGCAGTGGATGGTGTGTGGCAGTGGATGGTGTGTGGCAGTGGATGGTGTGTGGCAGTGGATGGTGTGTGGCAGTGGGTGGTATGTGGCAGTGGATGGTGTGTGGCAGTGGATGGTGTGTGGCAGTGGATGGTGTGTGGCAGTGGATGGTGTGTGGCAGTGGGTGGTGTGTGGCAGTGGGTGGTGTGTGGCAGTGGATGGTGTGTGGCAGTGGGAGGTGTGTGGCAGTGGATGGTGTGTGGCAGTGGGTGGTGTGTGGCAGTGGATGGTGTGTGGCAGTGGGAGGTGTGTGGCAGTGGGAGGTGTGTGGCAGTTGGTGGTGTGTGGCAGTGGATGGTGTGTGGCAGTGGATGGTGTGTGGCAGTGGATGGTGTGTGGCAGTGGGTGGTGTGTGGCAGTGGGTGTTGTGTGGCAGTGGATGGTGTGTGGCAGTGGGAGGCGTGTGGCAGTGGATGGTGTGTGGCAGTGGATGGTGTGTGGCAGTGGGAGGCGTGTGGCAGTGGATGGTGTGTGGCAGTGGGTGGTGTGTGGCAGTGGGTGGTGTGTGGCAGTGGGTGGTGTGTGGCAGTGGATGGTGTGTGGCAGAGGGTGATGTGTGGCAGTGGATGGTGTGTGGCAGTGGGAGGTGTGTGGCAGTGGATGGTGTGTGGCAGTGGATGGTGTGTGGCAGTGGATGGTGTGTGGCAGTGGGTGGTGTGTGGCAGTGGGTGATGTGTGGCAGTGGGAGGTGTGTGGCAGTGGATGGTGTGTGGCAGTGGATGGTGTGTGGCAGTGGGTGGTGTGTGGCAGTGGGTGGTGTGTGGCAGTGGGTGGTGTGTGGCAGTGGGTGGTGTGTGGCAGTGGATGGTGTGTGGCAGTGGATAGTGTGTGGCAGTGGGTGGTGTGTGGCAGTGGATGGTGTGTGGCAGTGGGTGGTGTGTGGCAGTGGATAGTGTGTGGCAGTGGATGGTGTGTGGCAGTGGGTGGTGTGTGGCAGTGGATGGTGTGTGGCAGTGGATGGTGTGTGGCAGTGGATGGTGTGTGGCAGTGGGTGGTGTGTGGCAGTGGATGGTGTGTGGCAGTGGATGGTGTGTGGCAGTGGATGGTGTGTGGCAGTGGGTGGTGTGTGGCAGTGGATGGTGTGTGGCAGTGGGTGGTGTGTGGCAGTGGATGGTGTGTGGCAGTGGGTGGTGTGTGGCAGTGGGAGGTGTGTGGCAGTGGATGGTGTGTGGCAGTGGATGGTGTGTGGCAGGGGGAGGTGTGTGGCAGTGGATGGTGTGTGGCAGTGGATGGTGTGTGGCAGTGGGTGGTGTGTGGCAGTGGATGGTGTGTGGCAGTGGGTGGTATGTGGCAGTGGATGGTGTGTGGCAGTGGATGGTGTGTGGCAGTGGATGGTGTGTGGCAGTGGGTGGTGTGTGGCAGTGGATGGTGTGTGGCAGTGGATGGTGTGTGGCAGTGGGAGGTGTGTGGCAGTGGGTGTTGTGTGGCAGTGGATGGTGTGTGGCAGTGGGTGGTGTGTGGCAGTGGATGGTGTGTGGCAGTGGATGGTGTGTGGCAGTGGGAGGTGTGTGGCAGTGGGAGGTGTGTGGCAGTGGGTGGTGTGTGGCAGTGGATGGTGTGTGGCAGTGGGTGGTGTGTGGCAGTGGATGGTGTGTGGCAGTGGATGGTGTGTGGCAGTGGGTGGTGTGTGGCAGTGGGTGGTGTGTGGCAGTGGGTGGTGTGTGGCTGTGGGTGATGTGTGGCAGTGGATGGTGTGTGGCAGTGGGAGGTGTGTGGCAGTGGATGGTGTGTGGCAGTGGATGGTGTGTGGCAGTGGATGGTGTGTGGCAGTGGGAGGCGTGTGGCAGTGGATGGTGTGTGGCAGTGGATGGTGTGTGGCAGTGGGAGGCGTGTGGCAGTGGATGGTGTGTGGCAGTGGATGGTGTGTGGCAGTGGGTGGTGTGTGGCAGTGGATGGTGTGTGGCAGTGGATGGTGTGTGGCAGTGGGTGGTGTGTGGCAGTGGATGGTGTGTGGCAGTGGATGGTGTGTGGCAGTGGGAGGTGTGTGGCAGTGGATGGTGTGTGGCAGTGGATGGTGTGTGGCAGTGGGAGGTGTGTGGCAGTGGATGGTGTGTGGCAGTGGATGGTGTGTGGCAGTGGGTGGTGTGTGGCAGTGGATGGTGTGTGGCAGTGGGTGGTGTGTAGCAGTGGATGGTGTGTGGCAGTGGGTGGTGTGTGGCAGTGGGTGGTGTGTGGCAGTGGATGGTGTGTGGCAGTGGGTGGTGTGTGGCAGTGGGTGGTGTGTGGCAGTGGATGGTGTGTGGCAGTAGGAGGTGTGTGGCAGTGGATGGTGTGTGGCAGTGGATGGTGTGTGGCAGTGGATGGTGTGTGGCAGTGGATGGTGTGTGGCAGTGGATGGTGTGTGGCAGTGTGTGGTGTGTGGCAGTGGGTGGTGTGTGGCAGTGGATGGTGTGGGGCAGTGGGAGGTGTGTGGCAGTGGATGGTGTGTGGCAGTGGATGGTGTGTGGCAGTGCGAGGTGTGTGGCAGTGGATGGTGTGTGGCAGTGGATGGTGTGTGGCAGTGGGTGGTGTGTGGCAGTGGATGGTGTGTGGCAGTGGGTGGTGTGTGGCAGTGGGTGGTATGTGGCAGTGGATGGTGTGCGGCAGTGGGTGGTGTGTGGCAGTGGATGGTGTGTGGCAGTGGATGGTGTGTGGCAGTGGGTGGTATGTGGCAGTGGATGGTGTGTGGCAATGGATGGTGTGTGGCAATGGATGGTGTGTGGCAGTGGGAGGTGTGTGGCAGTGGGTGTTGTGTGGCAGTGGATGGTGTGTGGCAGTGGGTGGTGTGTGGCAGTGGATGGTGTGTGGCAGTGGGAGGTGTGTGGCAGTGGGTGGTGTGTGGCAGTGGATGGTGTGTGGCAGTGGATGGTGTGTGGCAGTGGGTGGTGTGTGGCAGTGGATGGTGTGTGGCAGTGGGAGGCGTGTGGCAGTGGATGGTGTGTGGCAGTGGATGGTGTGTGGCAGTGGGAGGCGTGTGGCAGTGGATGGTGTGTGGCAGTGTATGGTGTGTGGCAGTGGATGGTGTGTGGCAGTGGATGGTGTGTGGCAGTGGATGGTGTGTGGCAGTGGGTGGTATGTGGCCCTGGGTGATGTGTGGCAGTGGATGGTGTGTGGCAGTGGGAGGTGTGTGGCAGTGGATGGTGTGTGGCAGTGGATGGTGTGTGGCAGTGGGAGGTGTGTGGCAGTGGATGGTGTGTGGCAGTGGATGGTGTGTGGCAGTGGGAGGTGTGTGGCAGTGGGTGGTGTCTGGCAGTGGATGGCGTGTGGCAGTGGATGGCGTGTGGCAGTGGGTGGTGTGTGGCAGTGGGTGGTGTGTGGCAGTGGATGGTGTGTGGCATTGGATGGTGTGTGGCAGTGGGTGGTGTGTGGCAGTGGATGGTGTGTGGCAGTGGATGGTGTGTGGCAGTGGGTGGTATGTGGCAGTGGATGGTGTGTGGCAGTGGATGGTGTGTGGCAGTGGGAGGTGTGTGGCAGTGAATGGTGTGTGGCAGTGGGAGGTGTGTGGCAGTGGGGGGTATGTGGCAGTGTATGGTGTGTGGAAGTGGATGGTGTGTGGCAGTGGATGGTGTGTGGCAGTGGGTGGTATGTGGCAGTGGATGGTGTGTGGCAGTGGATGGTGTGTGGCAGTGGGTGGTGTGTGGCAGTGGATGGTGTGTGGCAGTGGGTGGTATGTGGCAGTGGGTGGTGTGTGGCAGTGGATGGTGTGTGGCAGTGGATGGTGTGTGGCAGTGGGTGGTGTGTGGCAGTGGATGGTGTGTGGCAGTGGATGGTGTGTGGCAGTGGATGGTGTGTGGCAGTGGGAGGTGTGTGGCAGTGGATGGTGTGTGGCAGTGGGAGGTGTGTGGCAGTGGATGGTGTGTGGCAGTGGGAGGTGTGTGGCAGTGGGGGGTATGTGGCAGTGGATGGTGTGTGGCAGTGGATGGTGTGTGGCAGTGGATGGTGTGTGGCAGTGGATGGTGTGTGGCAGTGGGAGGTGTGTGGCAGTGGATGGTGTGTGGCAGTGGGAGGTGTGTGGCAGTGGATGGTGTGTGGCAGTGGATGGTGTGTGGCAGTGGATGGTGTGTGGAAGTGGATGGTGTGTGGCAGTGGATGGTGTGTGGCAGTGGGTGGTATGTGGCAGTGGATGGTGTGTGGCAGTGGATGGTGTGTGGAAGTGGATGGTGTGTGGAAGTGGATGGTGTGTGGCAGTGGATGGTGTGTGGCAGTGGGTGGTATGTGGCAGTGGATGGTGTGTGGCAGTGGATGGTGTGTGGCAGTGGGTGGTGTGTGGCAGTGGATGGTGTGTGGCAGTGGGTGGTGTGTGGCAGTGGATGGTGTGTGGCAGTGGATGGTGTGTGGCAGTGGATGGTGTGTGGCAGTGGGTGGTGTGTGGCAGTGGGAGGTGTGTGGCAGTGGGTGTTGTGTGGCAGTGGATGGTGTGTGGCAGTGGGTGGTGTGTGGCAGTGGGTGATGTGTGGCAGTGGATGGTGTGTGGCAGTGGGAGGTGTGTGGCAGTGGATGGTGTGTGGCAGTGGATGGTGTGTGGCAGTGGATGGTGTGTGGCAGTGGGTGGTGTGTGGCAGTGGATGGTGTGTGGCAGTGGATGGTGTGTGGCAGTGGATGGTGTGTGGCAGTGGGTGGTGTGTGGCAGTGGGTGATGTGTGGCAGTGGATGGTGTGTGGCAGTGGGAGGTGTGTGGCAGTGGATGGTGTGTGGCAGTGGATGGTGTGTGGCAGTGGGAGGTGTGTGGCAGTGGATGGTGTGTGGCAGTGGATGGTGTGTGGCAGTGGGTGGTGTGTGGCAGTGGGTGGTGTGTGGCAGTGGATGGTGTGTGGCAGTGGATGGTGTGTGGCAGTGGATGGTGTGTGGCAGTGGGTGGTGTGTGGCAGTGGATGGTGTGTGGCAGTGGGTGGTGTGTGGCAGTGGGTGGTGTGTGGCAGTGGATGGTGTGTGGCAGTGGATGGTGTGTGGCAGTGGATGGTGTGTGGCAGTGGATGGTGTGTGGCAGTGGGTGGTGTGTGGCAGTGGATGGTGTGTGGCAGTGGGTGGTGTGTGGCAGTGGGAGGTGTGTGGCAGTGGATGGTGTGTGGCAGTGGATGGTGTGTGGCAGTGGGAGGTGTGTGGCAGTGGATGGTGTGTGGCAGTGGATGGTGTGTGGCAGTGGGTGGTGTGTGGCAGTGGATGGTGTGTGGCAGTGGGTGGTGTGTGGCAGTGGATGGTGTGTGGCAGTGGATGGTGTGTGGCAGTGGATGGTGTGTGGCAGTGGATGGTGTGTGGCAGTGGGTGGTGTGTGGCAGTGGATGGTGTGTGGCAGTGGATGGTGTGTGGCAGTGGGAGGTGTGTGGCAGTGGATGGTGTGTGGCAGTGGGTGGTGTGTGGCAGTGGATGGTGTGTGGCAGTGGGAGGTGTGTGGCAGTGGGAGGTGTGTGGCTGTGGGTGGTGTGTGGCAGTGGATGGTGTGTGGCAGTGGATGGTGTGTGGCAGTGGATGGTGTGTGGCAGTGGGTGGTGTGTGGCAGTGGGTGTTGTGTGGCAGTGGATGGTGTGTGGCAGTGGGAGGCGTGTGGCAGTGGATGGTGTGTGGCAGTGGATGGTGTGTGGCAGTGGGAGGCGTGTGGCAGTGGATGGTGTGTGGCAGTGGGTGGTGTGTGGCAGTGGGTGGTGTGTGGCAGTGGGTGGTGTGTGGCAGTGGATGGTGTGTGGCAGAGGGTGATGTGTGGCAGTGGATGGTGTGTGGCAGTGGGAGGTGTGTGGCAGTGGATGGTGTGTGGCAGTGGATGGTGTGTGGCAGTGGATGGTGTGTGGCAGTGGGTGGTGTGTGGCAGTGGGTGATGTGTGGCAGTGGGAGGTGTGTGGCAGTGGATGGTGTGTGGCAGTGGATGGTGTGTGGCAGTGGGTGGTGTGTGGCAGTGGGTGGTGTGTGGCAGTGGGTGGTGTGTGGCAGTGGGTGGTGTGTGGCAGTGGATAGTGTGTGGCAGTGGGTGGTGTGTGGCAGTGGGTGGTGTGTGGCAGTGGGTGGTGTGTGGCAGTGGATAGTGTGTGGCAGTGGATGGTGTGTGGCAGTGGGTGGTGTGTGGCAGTGGATGGTGTGTGGCAGTGGGTGGTGTGTGGCAGTGGATGGTGTGTGGCAGTGGATGGTGTGTGGCAGTGGATGGTGTGTGGCAGTGGGTGGTGTGTGGCAGTGGATGGTGTGTGGCAGTGGGTGGTGTGTGGCAGTGGATGGTGTGTGGCAGTGGGTGGTGTGTGGCAGTGGGAGGTGTGTGGCAGTGGATGGTGTGTGGCAGTGGATGGTGTGTGGCAGGGGTAGGTGTGTGGCAGTGGATGGTGTGTGGCAGTGGATGGTGTGTGGCAGTGGGTGGTGTGTGGCAGTGGATGGTGTGTGGCAGTGGGTGGTGTGTGGCAGTGGATGGTGTGTGGCAGTGGATGGTGTGTGGCAGTGGATGGTGTGTGGCAGTGGATGGTGTGTGGCAGTGGGTGGTGTGTGGCAGTGGATGGTGTGTGGCAGTGGATGGTGTGTGGCAGTGGGAGGTGTGTGGCAGTGGGTGTTGTGTGGCAGTGGATGGTGTGTGGCAGTGGGTGTGTGTGGCAGTGGATGGTGTGTGGCAGTGGGAGGTGTGTGGCAGTGGGAGGTGGGTGGTGTGTGGCAGTGGATGGTGTGTGGCAGTGGGTGGTGTGTGGCAGTGGATGGTGTGTGGCAGTGGATGGTGTGTGGCAGTGGGTGGTGTGTGGCTGTGGGTGATGTGTGGCAGTGGATGGTGTGTGGCAGTGGGAGGTGTGTGGCAGTGGATGGTGTGTGGCAGTGGATGGTGTGTGGCAGTGGATGGTGTGTGGCAGTGGGAGGCGTGTGGCAGTGGATGGTGTGTGGCAGTGGATGGTGTGTGGCAGTGGGAGGCGTGTGGCAGTGGATGGTGTGTGGCAGTGGATGGTGTGTGGCAGTGGGTGGTGTGTGGCAGTGGATGGTGTGTGGCAGTGGATGGTGTGTGGCAGTGGGTGGTGTGTGGCAGTGGATGGTGTGTGGCAGTGGGAGGTGTGTGGCAGTGGATGGTGTGTGCAGTGGATGGTGTGTGGCAGTGGGAGGTGTGTGGCAGTGGATGGTGTGTGGCAGTGGATGGTGTGTGGCAGTGGGTGGTGTGTGGCAGTGGATGGTGTGTGGCAGTGGGTGGTGTGTAGCAGTGGATGGTGTGTGGCAGTGGGTGGTGTGTGGCAGTGGGTGGTGTGTGGCAGTGGGTGGTGTGTGGCAGTGGATGGTGTGTGGCAGTGGGTGGTGTGTGGCAGTGGGTGGTGTGTGGCAGTGGATGGTGTGTGGCAGTAGGAGGTGTGTGGCAGTGGATGGTGTGTGGCAGTGGGAGGTGTGTGGCAGTGGATGGTGTGTGGCAGTGGATGGTGTGTGGCAGTGGATGGTGTGTGGCAGTGGATGGTGTGTGGCAGTGGGTGGTGTGTGGCAGTGGATGGTGTGTGGCAGTGGATGGTGTGTGGCAGTGGATGGTGTGTGTAATGGGAGGTGTGTGGCAGTGGATGGTGTGTGGCAGTGGATGGTGTGTGGCAGTGGGTGGTGTGTGGCAGTGGATGGTGTGTGGAAGTGGATGGTGTGTAGCAGTGGATGGTGTGTGGCAGTGGATGGTGTGTGACAGTGGATGGTGTGTGGCAGTGGGTGGTGTGTGGCAGTGGGTGGTGTGTGGCAGTGGATGGTGTGTGGCAGTGGATGGTGTGTGGCAGTGGATGGTGTGTGGCAGTGGGTGGTGTGTGGCAGTGGGTGGTGTGTGGCAGTGGGTGGTGTGTGGCAGTGGATGGTGTGGGGCAGTGGGAGGTGTGTGGCAGTGGATGGTGTGTGGCAGTGGATGGTGTGTGGCAGTGCGAGGTGTGTGGCAGTGGATGGTGTGTGGCAGTGGATGGTGTGTGGCAGTGGGTGGTGTGTGGCAGTGGATGGTGTGTGGCAGTGGGTGGTGTGTGGCAGTGGGTGGTATGTGGCAGTGGATGGTGTGCGGCAGTGGGTGGTGTGTGGCAGTGGATGGTGTGTGGCAGTGGATGGTGTGTGGCAGTGGGTGGTATGTGGCAGTGGATGGTGTGTGGCAATGGATGGTGTGTGGCAATGGATGGTGTGTGGCAGTGGGAGGTGTGTGGCAGTGGGTGTTGTGTGGCAGTGGATGGTGTGTGGCAGTAGGTGGTGTGTGGCAGTGGATGGTGTGTGGCAGTGGGAGGTGTGTGGCAGTGGGTGGTGTGTGGCAGTGGATGGTGTGTGGCAGTGGGTGGTGTGTGGCAGTGGATGGTGTGTGGCAGTGGGAGGCGTGTGGCAGTGGATGGTGTGTGGCAGGTGGATGGTGTGTGGCAGTGGGAAGCGTGTGGCAGTGGATGGTGTGTGGCAGTGTATGGTGTGTGGCAGTGGGTGGTATGTGGCAGTGGATGGTGTGTGGCAGTGGATGGTGTGTGGCAGTGGATGGTGTGTGGCAGTGGATGGTGTGTGGCAGTGGGTGGTATGTGGCCCTGGGTGATGTGTGGCAGTGGATGGTGTGTGGCAGTGGGAGGTGTGTGGCAGTGGATGGTGTGTGGCAGTGGGTGGTATGTGGCAGTGGGTGGTGTGTGGCAGTGGATGGTGTGTGGCAGTGGATGGTGTGTGGCAGTGGGTGGTGTGTGGCAGTGGATGATGTGTGGCAGTGGATGGTGTGTGGCAGTGGATGGTGTGTGGCAGTGGGAGGTGTGTGGCAGTGGATGGTGTGTGGCAGTGGGAGGTGTGTGGCAGTGGATGGTGTGTGGCAGTGGGAGGTGTGTGGCAGTGGGGGGGTATGTGGCAGTGGATGGTGTGTGGCAGTGGATGGTGTGTGGCAGTGGATGGTGTGTGGCAGTGGATGGTGTGTGGCAGTGGGAGGTGTGTGGCAGTGGATGGTGTGTGGCAGTGGATGGTGTGTGGCAGTGGGAGGTGTGTGGCAGTGGATGGTGTGTGGCAGTGGATGGTGTGTGGCAGTGGATGGTGTGTGAAGTGGATGGTGTGTGGCAGTGGATGGTGTGTGGCAGTGGGTGGTATGTGGCAGTGGATGGTGTGTGGCAGTGGATGGTGTGTGGAAGTGGATGGTGTGTGGCAGTGGATGGTGTGTGGCAGTGGGTGGTATGTGGCAGTGGATGGTGTGTGGCAGTGGATGGTGTGTGGCAGTGGGTGGTGTGTGGCAGTGGATGGTGTGTGGCAGTGGATGGTGTGTGGCAGTGGACTGGTGTGTGGCAGTGGATGGTGTGTGGCCGTGGGTGGTGTGTGGGCAGTGGATGGTGTGTGGCAGTGGATGGTGTGTGGCAGTGGGAGGTGTGTGGCAGTGGGTGTTGTGTGGCAGTGGATGGTGTGTGGCAGTGGATGGTGTGTGGCAGTGGATGGTGTGTGGCAGTGGGTGGTGTGTGGCAGTGGATGGTGTGTGGCAGTGGGAGGTGTGTGGCAGTGGATGTGTGTGGCAGTGGATGGTGTGTGGCAGTGGATGGTGTGTGGCAGTGGGTGGTGTGTGGCAGTGGATGGTGTGTGGCAGTGGATGGTGTGTGGCAGTGGGAGGTGTGTGGCAGTGGGTGTTGTGTGGCAGTGGATGGTGTGTGGCAGTGGATGGTGTGTGGCAGTGGGTGGTGTGTGGCAGTGGGTGATGTGTGGCAGTGGATGGTGTGTGGCAGTGGGAGGTGTGTGGCAGTGGATGGTGTGTGGCAGTGGATGGTGTGTGGCAGTGGGTGGTGTGTGGCAGTGGATGGTGTGTGGCAGTGGGTGGTGTGTGGCAGTGGATGGTGTGTGGCAGTGGATGGTGTGTGGCAGTGGATGGTGTGTGGCAGTGGGTGGTGTGTGGCAGTGGATGGTGTGTGGCAGTGGGAGGTGTGTGGCAGTGGATGGTGTGTGGCAGTGGATGGTGTGTGGCAGGGGGAGGTGTGTGGCAGTGGATGGTGTGTGGCAGTGGATGGTGTGTGGCAGTGGGTGGTGTGTGGCAGTGGATGGTGTGTGGCAGTGGGTGGTGTGTGGCAGTGGATGGTGTGTGGCAGTGGATGGTGTGTGGCAGTGGATGGTGTGTGGCAGTGGGTGGTGTGTGGCAGTGGATGGTGTGTGGCAGTGGATGGTGTGGGGCAGTGGGAGGTGTGTGGCAGTGGGTGTTGTGTGGCAGTGGATGGTGTGTGGCAGTGGGTGGTGTGTGGCAGTGGATGGTGTGTGGCAGTGGGAGGTGTGTGGCAGTGGGTGGTGTGTGGCAGTGGATGGTGTGTGGCAGTGGTGGTGTGTGGCAGTGGATGGTGTGTGGCAGTGGGTGGTGTGTGGCAGTGGATGGTGTGTGGCAGTGGGTGGTGTGTGGCTGTGGGTGATGTGTGGCAGTGGATGGTGTGTGGCAGTGGGAGGTGTGTGGCAGTGGATGGTGTGTGGCAGTGGATGGTGTGTGGCAGTGGATGGTGTGTGGCAGTGGGAGGCGTGTGGCAGTGTATGGTGTGTGGCAGTGGGAGGCGTGTTGGCAGTGGATGGTGTGTGGCAGTGGATGGTGTGTGGCAGTGGGTGGTGTGTGGCAGTGGATGGTGTGTGGCAGTGAGGGTGTGTGGCAGTGGGTGGTGTGTGGCAGTGGATGGTGTGTGGCAGTGGATGGTGTGTGGCAGTGGGAGGTGTGTGGCAGTGGATGGTGTGTGGCAGTGGATGGTGTGTGGCAGTGGGAGGTGTGTGGCAGTGGATGGTGTGTGGCAGTGGATGGTGTGTGGCAGTGGGTGGTGTGTGGCAGTGGATGGTGTGTGGCAGTGGGTGGTGTGTAGCAGTGGATGGTGTGTGGCAGTGGGTGGTGTGTGGCAGTGGGTGGTGTGTGGCAGTGGGTGGTGTGTGGCAGTGGATGGTGTGTGCAGTGGGTGGTGTGTGGCAGTGGGTGGTGTGTGGCAGTGGATGGTGTGTGGCAGTAGGAGGTGTGTGGCAGTGGATGGTGTGTGGCAGTGGGAGGTGTGTGGCAGTGGATGGTGTGTGGCAGTGGATGGTGTGTGGCAGTGGATGGTGTGAGGCAGTGGATGGTGTGTGGCAGTGGATGGTGTGTGGCAGTGGGTGGTGTGTGGCAGTGGATGGGTGTGTGGCAGTGGATGGTGTGTGGCAGTGGATGGTGTGTGGCAGTGGAGGTGTGTGGCAGTGGATGGTGTGTGGCAGTGGATGGTGTGTGGCAGTGGGTGGTGTGTGGCAGTGGATGGTGTGTGGAAGTGGATGGTGTGTGGCAGTGGATGGTGTGTGGCAGTGGATGGTGTGTGACAGTGGATGGTGTGTGGCAGTGGGTGGTGTGTGGCAGTGGGTGGTGTGTGGCAGTGGATGGTGTGTGGCAGTGGATGGTGTGTGGCAGTGGATGGTGTGTGGCAGTGGGTGGTGTGTGGCAGTGGGTGGTGTGTGGCAGTGGGTGGTGTGGGCAGTGGGAGGTGTGTGGCAGTGGATGGTGTGTGGCAGTGGATGGTGTGTGGCAGTGCGAGGTGTGTGGCAGTGGATGGTGTGTGGCAGTGGATGGTGTGTGGCAGTGGGTGGTGTGTGGCAGTGGATGGTGTGTGGCAGTGGGTGGTGTGTGGCAGTGGGTGGTATGCGGCAGTGGATGGTGTGCGGCAGTGGGTGGTGTGTGGCAGTGGATGGTGTGTGGCAGTGGATGGTGTGTGGCAGTGGGTGGTATGTGGCAGTGGATGGTGTGTGGCAATGGATGGTGTGTGGCAATGGATGGTGTGTGGCAGTGGGAGGTGTGTGGCAGTGGGTGTTGTGTGGCAGTGGATGGTGTGTGGCAGTGGGTGGTGTGTGGCAGTGGATGGTGTGTGGCAGTGGGAGGTGTGTGGCAGTGGGTGGTGTGTGGCAGTGGATGGTGTGTGGCAGTGGATGGTGTGTGGCAGTGGGTGGTGTGTGGCAGTGGATGGTGTGTGGCAGTGGGAGGCGTGTGGCAGTGGATGGTGTGTGCAGTGGATGGTGTGTGGCAGTGGGAGGCGTGTGGCAGTGGATGGTGTGTGGCAGTGTATGGTGTGTGGCAGTGGGTGGTATGTGGCAGTGGATGGTGTGTGGCAGTGGATGGTGTGTGGCAGTGGATGGTGTGTGGCAGTGGATGGTGTGTGGCAGTGGGTGGTATGTGGCCCTGGGTGATGTGTGGCAGTGGATGGTGTGTGGCAGTGGGAGGTGTGTGGCAGTGGATGGTGTGTGGCAGTGGATGGTGTGTGGCAGTGGGAGGTGTGTGGCAGTGGATGGTGTGTGGCAGTGGATGGTGTGTGGCAGTGGGAGGTGTGTGGCAGTGGGGTGGTGTCTGGCAGTGGATGCGTGTGGCAGTGGATGGCGTGTGGCAGTGGGTGGTGTGTGGCAGTGGGTGGTGTGTGGCAGTGGATGGTGTGTGGCATTGGATGGTGTGTGGCAGTGGGTGGTGTGTGGCAGTGGATGGTGTGTGGCAGTGGATGGTGTGTGGCAGTGGGTGGTATGTGGCAGTGGATGGTGTGTGGCAGTGGATGGTGTGTGGCAGTGGGAGGTGTGTGGCAGTGAATGGTGTGTGGCAGTGGGAGGTGTGTGGCAGTGGGGGGTATGTGGGCAGTGTATGGTGTGTGGAAGTGGATGGTGTGTGGCAGTGGATGGTGTGTGGCAGTGGGTGGTATGTGGCAGTGGATGGTGTGTGGCAGTGGATGGTGTGTGGCAGTGGGTGGTGTGTGGCAGTGGATGGTGTGTGGCAGTGGGTGGTATGTGGCAGTGGGTGGTGTGTGGCAGTGGATGGTGTGTGGCAGTGGATGGTGTGTGGCAGTGGGTGGTGTGTGGCAGTGGATGGTGTGTGGCAGTGGATGGTGTGTGGCAGTGGATGGTGTGTGGCAGTGGGAGGTGTGTGGCAGTGGATGGTGTGTGGCAGTGGGAGGTGTGTGGCAGTGGATGGTGTG
>JBBDGP010005650.1:0-120980 GCA_037952835.1 Lithobates septentrionalis
GTAAGGGAGGTGTCACATCTCTCTGGGGCCCCCTGCTGGTAAGGGAGGTGTCACATCTCTCTGGGGCCCCCTGCTGGTAAGGGAGGTGTCACATCTCTCTGGGGCCCCCTGCTGGTAAGGGAGGTGTCACATCTCTCTGGGGCCCCCTGCTGGTAAGGGAGGTGTCACATCTCTCTGGGGCCCCCTGCTGGTAAGGGAGGTGTCACATCTCTCTGGGGCCCCCTGCTGGTAAGGGAGGTGTCACACCTCTCTGGGGCCCCCTGCTGGTAAGGGAGGTGTCACATCTCTCTGGGGCCCCCTGCTGGTAAGGGAGGTGTCACACCTCTCTGGGGCCCCTTGCTGGTTTCCACGACACTGTAACCTACCCCAGTTGGGAAAAGCATTCTATAAACTTCTTTTTAAGGTGCCCTCAAGAGCTTTTTATCTTCTGCACTCGCTGTGGTGACGGGATGAGTTCTGAGACTTTCCCCTTATAACAGTCAAGGAGGGTTGCCAACCAATAGTGATCCTTCTCCTTCACGTATTCTTGGGTCCTTTCGCAGGTTTTGAAGCATGAGGGGGCCCATGTACCGCAAATTTGTGGAGGCATGAGACGCAAACTCCTCAGGGCAGGGGCGGATCCAGGGGGGGGGGGGGGGCAACGAGGCAATTGCCCCTTCCGAGAAATTAGTGATGGACAGGCCAGTCAGGGGAGGAGTGTGCGGGTGGGTCAGTCAGCGGAAGTTGGCAGGTGAGTGTGCGGGCGGGCCGGTTGGCAGGTGAGCAGAGGTGCTGGCCAGTCAGCGGGGTTGGCAGGTGAGTGAGCGCCTGAGCGGGCACTGCATGTCGGCGGATGAGTAAGGGGGGGGGGGTTAGTAGGTGAGTGTTCGGGCGGGCGGGGCAATCATCGAATAAGTGGGCGGGCCGGTCGGCATGAAAGTGGAGGCGCTGGCCAGTCAGAGAGCCAGTGGGCGGGGAGCAGAGAGATGACATCATCTCTCACCGCCCGCCCTGCATCACTGCAGTTCCGCCCTCACTGTGCAGCCGCGGGCAGCAGAGAGATGACATCATCTCTCTGCTTCCTGCCTTCCCCCTGGCAAGTGACAATCTGCAACATGTGGCAGGTGACGTGGCAAGTGACACGCTCAGGGCTCCCACTGATTCTGCATTATGGTGAGTTGAACCATTTCACTTTATATTACAATGTAATAGTAGAAATAATGCACTTCAATCATCCTGACACCATAACAACCATGGTGCCGGGGTGATGAAAGCGCCAACACCAGCCACTACCCCCATAACTTTAAAGCTAATAAAGGGTCTGGAGGATCTTAGTTATGAGGAAAGGTTGTGAGCTCTGAACTTATTCTCTCTGGAGAAGAGATGCTTGAGAGGGGATATGATTTCATTATATAAATACCGGACTGGTGACCCCACAATATATAAATACCGGACTGGTGACCCCACAATATATAAATACCGGACTGGTGACCCCACAATATATAAATACCGGACTGGTGACCCCACAATATATAAATACCGGACTGGTGACCCCACAATATACAAATACCGGACTGATGACCCCACAATATACAAATACCGGACTGGTGACCCCACAATATATAAATACCGGACTGGTGACCCCACAATATATAAATACTGGACTGGTGACCCCACAATATACAATTACCGGACTGGTGACCCCACAATATACAAATACCGGACTGGTGACCCCACAATATACAAATACCGGACTGGTGACCCCACAATATACAATTACCGGACTGGTGACCCCACAATATATAAATACCGGACTGGTGACCCCACAATATATAAATACCGGACTGGTGACCCCACAATATACAAATACCGGACTGGTGACCCCACAATATACAATTACCGGACTGGTGACCCCACAATATATAAATACCGGACTGGTGACCCCACAATATACAATTACCGGACTGGTGACCCCACAATATATAAATACCGGACTGGTGACCCCACAATATACACATACCGGACTGGTGACCCCACAATATATAAATACCGGACTGGTGACCCCACAATATATAAATACCGGACTGGGGACCCCACAATATACAATTACGGACTGGTGACCCCACAATATATAAATACCGGACTGGTGACCCCACAATATACAAATACCGGACTGGTGACCCCACAATATATAAATACCGGACTGGTGACCCCACAATATACAAATACCGGACTGGTGACCCCACAATATATAAATACCGGACTGGTGACCCCACAATATATAAATACTGGACTGGTGACCCCACAATATACAATTACCGGACTGGTGACCCCACAATATACAAATACCGGACTGGTGACCCCACAATATATAAATACCGGACTGGTGACCCCACAATATACAATTACCGGACTGGTGACCCCACAATATATAAATACCGGACTGGTGACCCCACAATATACAAATACCGGACTGGTGACCCCACAATATATAAATACCGGACTGGTGACCCACAATATACAATTACCGGACTGGTGACCCCACAATATATAAATACCGGACTGGTGACCCCACAATATACAAATACCGGACTGGTGACCCCACAATATATAAATACCGGACTGGTGACCCCACAATATACAATTACCGGACTGGTGACCCCACAATATATAAATACCGGACTGGTGACCCCACAATATACAAATACCGGACTGGTGACCCCACAATATATAAATACCGGACTGGTGACCCCACAATATACAAATACCGGACTGGTGACCCCACAATATACAATTACCGGACTGGTGACCCCACAATATATAAATACCGGACTGGTGACCCCACAATATACAAATACCGGACTGGTGACCCCACAATATACAAATACCGGACTGGTGACCCCACAATATATAAATACCGGACTGGTGACCCCACAATATACAATTACCGGACTGGTGACCCCACAATATACAAATACCGGACTGGTGACCCCACAATATATAAATACCGGACTGGTGACCCCACAATATACAATTACCGGACTGGTGACCCCACAATATATAAATACCGGACTGGTGACCCCACAATATACAAATACCGGACTGGTGACCCCACAATATATAAATACCGGACTGGTGACCCCACAATATACAATTACCGGACTGGTGACCCCACAATATATAAATACCGGACTGGTGACCCCACAATATACAAATACCGGACTGGTGACCCCACAATATATAAATACCGGACTGGTGACCCCACAATATATAAATACCGGATGGGGACCCCCACAATATACAATTACCGGACTGGTGACCCCACAATATATAAATACCGGACTGGTGACCCCACAATATACAAATACCGGACTGGTGACCCCACAATATATAAATACCGGACTGGTGACCCCACAATATACAAATACCGGACTGGTGACCCCACAATATACAATTACCAGACTGGTGACCCCACAATATATAAATACCGGTTGGGAACTGGTGACCCCACAATATATAAATACCGGACTGGTGACCCCACAATATATAAATACCGGACTGGTGACCCCACAATATACAATTACTGGACTGGTGACCCCACAATATACAAATACCGGACTGGTGACCCCACAATATATAAATACCGGACTGGTGACCCCACAATATACAATTACCGGACTGGTGACCCCACAATATACAAATACCGGACTGGTGACCCCACAATATACAATTACCGGACTGGTGACCCCACAATATATAAATACCGGACTGGTGACCCCACAATATACAATTACCGGACTGGTGACCCCACAATATATAAATACCGGACTGGTGACCCCACAATATATAAATACCGGACTGGTGACCCCACAATATACAAATACCGGACTGGTGACCCCACAATATATAAATACCGGACTGGTGACCCCACAATATACAAATACCGGACTGGTGACCCCACAATATATAAATACCGGACTGGTGACCCCACAATATATAAATACCGGACTGGTGACCCCACAATATACAAATACCGGACTGGTGACCCCACAATATATAAATACCGGACTGGTGACCCCACAATATACAATTACCGGACTGGTGACCCCACAATATATAAATACCGGACTGGTGACCCCACAATATACAAATACCGGACTGGTGACCCCACAATATACAATTACCAGACTGGTGACCCCACAATATATAAATACCGGACTGGTGACCCCACAATATACAAATACCGGACTGGTGACCCCACAATATATAAATACCGGACTGGTGACCCCACAATATATAAATACCGGACTGGTGACCCCACAATATACAATTACTGGACTGGTGACCCCACAATATACAAATACCGGACTGGTGACCCCACAATATACAAATACCGGACTGGTGACCCCACAATATACAATTACCGGACTGGTGACCCCACAATATATAAATACCGGACTGGTGACCCCACAATATACAATTACCGGACTGGTGACCCCACAATATATAAATACCGGACTGGTGACCCCACAATATATAAATACCGGACTGGTGACCCCACAATATACAAATACCGGACTGGTGACCCCACAATATATAAATACCGGACTGGTGACCCCACAATATACAAATACCGGACTGGTGACCCCACAATATATAAATACCGGACTGGTGACCCCACAATATATAAATACCGGACTGGTGACCCCACAATATACAAATACCGGACTGGTGACCCCACAATATATAAATACCGGACTGGTGACCCCACAATATACAAATACCGGACTGGTGACCCCACAATATATAAATACCGGACTGGTGACCCCACAATATACAAATACCGGACTGGTGACCCCACAATATATAAATACCGGACTGGTGACCCCACAATATACAAATACCGGACTGGTGACCCCACAATATATAAATACCGGACTGGTGACCCCACAATATATAAATACCGGACTGGTGACCCCACAATATACAAATACCGGACTGGTGACCCCACAATATATAAATACCGGACTGGTGACCCCACAATATACAATTACCGGACTGGTGACCCCACAATATATAAATACCGGACTGGTGACCCCACAATATACAAATACCGGACTGGTGACCCCACAATATACAATTACCAGACTGGTGACCCCACAATATATAAATACCGGACTGGTGACCCCACAATATACAAATACCGGACTGGTGACCCCACAATATATAAATACCGGACTGGTGACCCCACAATATATAAATACCGGACTGGTGACCCCACAATATACAATTACTGGACTGGTGACCCCACAATATACAAATACCGGACTGGTGACCCCACAATATACAAATACCGGACTGGTGACCCCACAATATACAATTACCGGACTGGTGACCCCACAATATATAAATACCGGACTGGTGACCCCACAATATACAATTACCGGACTGGTGACCCCACAATATATAAATACCGGACTGGTGACCCCACAATATATAAATACCGGACTGGTGACCCCACAATATACAAATACCGGACTGGTGACCCCACAATATATAAATACCGGACTGGTGACCCCACAATATACAAATACCGGACTGGTGACCCCACAATATATAAATACCGGACTGGTGACCCCACAATATATAAATACCGGACTGGTGACCCCACAATATACAAATACCGGACTGGTGACCCCACAATATATAAATACCGGACTGGTGACCCCACAATAGAAATAAAACTTTTTCACAGAAGAGAGTTTAATAAGACTCGTGGCCACTCATTGCAATTAGAAGAAAAGAGGTTTAACCTTAAACTACGTAGAGGGTTCTTTACAGTCATGCCCCGTACACACGGTCGGACATTGATCAGACATTGATCGGACATTGATCGGACATTGATCGGACATTGATCGGACATTGATCAGACATTGATCGGACATTGATCAGACATTGATCGGACATTGATCGGACATTGATCGGACATTGATCAGACATTGATCGGACATTGATCGGACATTGATCAGACATTGATCAGACATTGATCGGACATTGATCGGACATTCCGACAACAAAATCCTAGGATTTTTTCCGACGGATGTTGGCTCAAACTTGTCTTGCATACACACGGTCACACAAAGTTGTGGGAAAATCCGATCGTTCTGAACGCGGTGACGTAAAACACGTACGTCGGGACTATAAACGGGGCAGTGGCCAATAGCTTTCATCTCTTTATTTATTCTGAGCATGCGTGGCACTTTGTCCGTCGGATTTGTGTACACACGATCGGAATTTCCGACAACAAGGTCCTATCACACATTTTCCGTCGGAAAATCCGACCGTGTGTATGGGGCATAAGAGCGGCAAGGATGTGGAATTCCCTTCCACAGGCGGTGGTCTCAGCGGGGAGCATTGATGGCTTCAAGAAACTATTAGATAATCACCTGAATGACCGCAATATACAGGGATATGTAATGTAATACTGACACATTATCACACACATAGGTTGGACTTGATGGACTTGTGTCTTTTATCAACCTCACCTACTATGTAACTTTCCCGCAAAAAAACCCTATTTTCTGTCAGTGCCCCTCCCGGGACTAGGCTCTATATCGGCCCCTGCCTCAGGGTCACTGAGGATTACAGAGGAACTTCCTCCTCCCAGCCACGTGCTACTCCCAAGGGTTCTTACTGTTTGACGTATGTCAATCCTCCTCCTCCTCCTACAATACTTACCAACTGTCCCGGATTTCCCGGGACATTCCCGGGATTTAGACTCTATTCCCGATTTTATTGTTTCCCGGGAAATGTCCCGAGAAATCCGATTCTTCACGGATTTTCGCTGCCGCCACCTGCCGCCGCAAGAGGTCCGCGGCCGGCGGATTGTCTCCGCTGGCCGCCATTTTTAGGAAGACTAGGAAGACGGCTGGGGGGGCTAGACGGAGCTCCTGTGTCGCCGCCCACCCTCCGCCCTGCTCCGCCTCGCCTACCCCCCGCCCCGCTGCCGGTCTGTTATGGAAAGGGGCGGGGGTTCTATTGTAACCATGCGGCCGGCGGAGGGAGACAGTATTTTGTATACCCCCTCCTACTAGGACCTACTAGGACACCTGAGGTAAGGGGGGGGGCAGGGGCGGACTGACCATTGAGCCACTCGGCACTGCCCGAGGGCCCTGGGCCACTAGGGGGCCCCATCAGGGTTGCCAGCCTCAGTAAAACCAGAGACAGTATGTATAAATCTGTGTTTATTTTACATCTGTCTGTGTATACTGTGTGTGTATACTGTGTGATTGTATACTGTGTGTGTGTATACTGTGTGTGTGTATACTGTGTGATTGTATACTGTGTGATTGTATACTGTGTGTGTGTATACTGTGTGTGTGTATACTGTGTGATTGTATACTGTGTGTGTGTATACTGTGTGTGTGTATACTGTGTGATTGTATACTGTGTGTGTGTATACTGTGTGATTGTGTACTGTGTGTGTGTATACTGTGTGATTGTATACTGTGTGATTGTATACTGTGTGTGTATACTGTGTGTGTGTATACTGTGTGTGTATACTGTGTGATTGTATACTGTGTGATTGTATACTGTGTGTGTGTATACTGTGTGTGTGTATACTGTGTGATTGTATACTGTGTGTGTGTATACTGTGTGATTGTATACTGTGTGATTGTATACTGTGTGTGTATACTGTGTGTGTGTATACTGTGTGTGTGTATACTGTGTGATTGTATACTGTGTGTGTGTATACTGTGTGATTGTATACTGTGTGTGTGTATACTGTGTGTGTATACTGTGTGTGTGTATACTGTGTGATTGTATACTGTGTGTGTGTATACTGTGTGTGTATACTGTGTGATTGTATACTGTGTGATTGTATACTGTGTGTGTGTATACTGTGTGTGTGTATACTGTGTGATTGTATACTGTGTGTGTATACTGTGTGATTGTATACTGTGTGTGTGTATACTGTGTGATTGTATACTGTGTGTGTGTATACTGTGTGTGTATACTGTGTGATTGTATACTGTGTGTGTGTATACTGTGTGTGTGTGTACTGTGTGATTGTATACTGTGTGTGTATACTGTGTGATTGTATACTGTGTGATTGTATACTGTGTGTGTGTATACTGTGTGTGTGTATACTGTGTGTGTGTATACTGTGATTGTATACTGTGTGATTGTATACTGTGTGTGTGTATACTGTGTGTGTATACTGTGTGATTGTATACTGTGTGATTGTATACTGTGTGTGTGTATACTGTGTGTGTGTATACTGTGTGTGTGTATACTGTGTGTGTGTATACTGTGTGATTGTATACTGTGTGATTGTATACTGTGTGATTGTATACTGTGTGTGTGTATACTGTGTGATTGTATACTGTGTGTGTGTATACTGTGTGTGTGTATACTGTGTGATTGTATACTGTGTGATTGTATACTGTGTGATTGTATACTGTGTGATTGTATACTGTGTGTGTGTATACTGTGTGATTGTATACTGTGTGATTGTATACTGTGTGTGTATACTGTGTGATTGTATACTGTGTGTGTGTATACTGTGTGTGTGTATACTGTGTGATTGTATACTGTGTGATTGTATACTGTGTGTGTATACTGTGTGATTGTATACTGTGTGTGTATACTGTGTGATTGTATACTGTGTGTGTGTATACTGTGTGTGTATACTGTGTGTGTGTGTATACTGTGTGTGTGTATACTGTGTGTGTGTATACTGTGTGATTGTATACTGTGTGTGTGTATACTGTGTGATTGTATACTGTGTGTGTGTATACTGTGTGATTGTATACTGTGTGATTGTATACTGTGTGTGTGTATACTGTGTGATTGTATACTGTGTGTGTGTATACTGTGTGTGTATACTGTGTGATTGTATACTGTGTGATTGTATACTGTGTGTGTGTATACTGTGTGTGTGTATACTGTGTGATTGTATACTGTGTGTGTATACTGTGTGATTGTATACTGTGTGTGTGTATACTGTGTGTGTATACTGTGTGTGTATACTGTGTGTGTATACTGTGTGTGTGTATACTGTGTGATTGTATACTGTGTGTGTGTATACTGTGTGATTGTATACTGTGTGTGTATACTGTGTGTGTGTATACTGTGTGATTGTATACTGTGTGTGTGTATACTGTGTGATTGTATACTGTGTGTGTATACTGTGTGATTGTATACTGTGTGTGTGTATACTGTGTGATTGTATACTGTGTGTGTGTATACTGTGTGATTGTATACTGTGTGTGTATACTGTGTTATTGTATACTGTGTGTGTATACTGTGTGTGTATACTGTGTGATTGTATACTGTGTGTATGTATACTGTGTGTGTGTATGCTGTGTGATTGTATACTGTGTGTGTGTACTGTGTGATTGTATACTGTGTGTGTGTATACTGTGTGATTGTATACTGTGTGTGTATACTGTGTGATTGTATACTGTGTGTATATACTGTGTGATTGTATACTGTGTGTGTGTATACTGTGTGATTGTATACTGTGTGTGTGTATACTGTGTGATTGTATACTGTGTGTGTGTATACTGTGTGTGTGTATACTGTGTGATTGTATACTGTGTGTGTATACTGTGTGATTGTATACTGTGTGTGTATACTGTGTGATTGTATACTGTGTGTGTGTATACTGTGTGTGTATACTGTGTGATTGTATACTGTGTGTGTATACTGTGTGATTGTATACTGTGTGTGTGTATACTGTGTGTGTATACTGTGTGATTGTATACTGTGTGTGTATACTGTGTGATTGTATACTGTGTGTGTATACTGTGTGATTGTATACTGTGTGTGTATACTGTGTGATTGTATACTGTGTGTGTATACTGTGTGATTGTATACTGTGTGTGTGTATACTGTGTGTGTGTATACTGTGTGTGTGTATACTGTGTGATTGTATACTGTGTGTGTGTATACTGTGTGATTGTATACTGTGTGTGTATACTGTGTGATTGTATACTGTGTGTGTGTATACTGTGTGTGTGTATACTGTGTGATTGTATACTGTGTGTGTATACTGTGTGATTGTATACTGTGTGTGTGTATACTGTGTGATTGTATACTGTGTGTGTGTATACTGTGTGATTGTATACTGTGTGTGTATACTGTGTGATTGTATACTGTGTGTGTGTATACTGTGTGTGTGTATACTGTGTGATTGTATACTGTGTGTGTATACTGTGTGATTGTATACTGTGTGTGTGTATACTGTGTGTGTATACTGTGTGATTGTATACTGTGTGTGTGTATACTGTGTGTGTGTATACTGTGTGTGTGTATACTGTGTGATTGTATACTGTGTGTGTGTATACTGTGTGTGTATACTGTGTGATTGTATACTGTGTGTGTATACTGTGTGATTGTATACTGTGTGTGTATACTGTGTGATTGTATACTGTGTGTGTATACTGTGTGATTGTATACTGTGTGTGTATACTGTGTGATTGTATACTGTGTGATTGTATACTGTGTGTGTGTATACTGTGTGATTGTATACTGTGTGTGTATACTGTGTGTGTGTATACTGTGTGATTGTATACTGTGTGTGTGTATACTGTGTGATTGTATACTGTGTGGTCCCATAATCTCTGATTGCCTTGGGGCCCCAAAATCTCCTATTGCCCGGGGGCCCCATGAGTTATCAGTCCACCCCTGGGGGGGCTCCGCTGGGGACATCTGATGTAAGGGGGGCTCCGCTTGGGACACCTGATGTAAGGGGGGCTCCACTGGGGGCACCTGATGCAAGGACAGACTCTGCTGGGGGCACCTGATGCAATGAAGGACTCTGCTGGGACACCTGAAGCAAAGACGAACTCTGCTGGGACACCTGATGCAATGAAGGACTCTGCTGGGACACCTGATGCAAGAACGGACTCTGCTGGGGGCACCTGATCCAAGGATGGACTCTGCTGAGACACCCGATGCAAGAACGGACTCTGCTGGGGGCACCTGATGCAATGAATGACTCTGCTGGGACACCTGATGCAAGGATGGACTCTGCTGGGACACCTGATGCAAGAACGGACTCTGCTGGGGGCACCTGATGCAAGGACAGACTCTGCTGGGGGCACCTGATGCAATGAAGGACTCTGCTGGGACACCTGAAGCAAAGACGAACTCTGCTGGGACACCTGATGCAATGAAGGACTCTGCTGGGACACCTGATGCAATGAAGGACTCTGCTGGGACACCTGATGCAAGGATGGACTCTGCTGAGACACCCGATGCAAGAACGGACTCTGCTGGGGGCACCTGATGCAATGAATGACTCTGCTGGGACACCTGATGCAAAGACGGACTCTGCTGGGACACCTGATGCAAGGATGGACTCTGCTGGGACACCTGATGCAAGAACGGACTCTGCTGGGACACCTGATGCAATGAAGGACTCTGCTGGGACACCTGATGCAATGAAGGACTCTGCTGGGACACCTGATGCAAGAACGGACTCTGCTGGGGGCACCTGATGCAAGGATGGACTCTGCTGAGACACCCGATGCAAGAACGGACTCTGCTGGGGGCACCTGATGCAATGAATGACTCTGCTGGGACACCTGATGCAAAGACGGACTCTGCTGGGACACCTGATGCAAGGATGGACTCTGCTGGGACACCTGATGCAAGAACGGACTCTGCTGGGACACCTGATGCAAGAACGGACTCTGCTGGGGGCACCTGATGCAAGAACGGACTCTGCTGGGACACCTGATGCAAGGATGGACTCTGCTGGGACACCTGATGCAAGAACAGACTCTGCTGGGGGCACCTGATGCAAGGATGGACTCTGCTGGGGGCACCTGATCACCTGATGCAAGAACGGACTCTGCTGGGGGCACCTGATGCAAGGATGGACTCTGCTGGGACACCTGATCACCTGATGCAAGGATGGACTCTGCTGGGACACCTGATGCAATGAAGGACTCTGCTGGGACACCTGATGCAATGAAGGACTCTGCTGGGACACCTGATGCAAGGACGGACTCTGCTGGGACACCTGATGCAAGGATGGACTCTGCTGAGACACCTGATGCAAGAACGGACTCTGCTGGGGGCACCTGATGCAATGAATGACTCTGCTGGGACACCTGAAGCAAAGACGAACTCTGCTGGGACACCTGATGCAATGAAGGACTCTGCTGGGACACCTGATGCAAGGATGGACTCTGCTGAGACACCCGATGCAAGAACGGACTCTGCTGGGGGCACCTGATGCAATGAATGACTCTGCTGGGACACCTGATGCAAAGACGGACTCTGCTGGGACACCTGATGCAAGGATGGACTCTGCTGGGACACCTGATGCAAGAACGGACTCTGCTGGGACACCTGATGCAAGAACGGACTCTGCTGGGGGCACCTGATGCAAGAACGGACTCTGCTGGGACACCTGATGCAAGGATGGACTCTGCTGGGACACCTGATGCAAGAACAGACTCTGCTGGGGGCACCTGATGCAAGGATGGACTCTGCTGGGACACCTGATCACCTGATGCAAGGATGGACTCTGCTGGGACACCTGATGCAAGGACAGACTCTGCTGGGGGCACCTGATGCAAGGACGGACTCTGCTGGGGGCACCTGATGCAAGGATAGACTCTGCTGGGACACCTGATGCAAGGACAGACTCTGCTGGGGGCACCTGATGCAATGAAGGACTCTGCTGGGACACCTGAAGCAAAGACGAACTCTGCTGGGACACCTGATGCAATGAAGGACTCTGCTGGGACACCTGATGCAATGAAGGACTCTGCTGGGGGCACCTGATGCAATGAAGGACTCTGCTGGGACACCTGATGCAAGGATGGACTCTGCTGAGACACCCGATGCAAGAACGGACTCTGCTGGGGGCACCTGATGCAATGAATGACTCTGCTGGGACACCTGATGCAAGGATGGACTCTGCTGGGACACCTGATGCAAGGATGGACTCTGCTGGGACAACTGATGCAAGAACGGACTCTGCTGGGGGCACCTGATGCAAGAACGGACTCTGCTGGGACACCTGATGCAAGGATGGACTCTGCTGGGACACCTGATGCAAGAACGGACTCTGCTGGGACACCTGATGCAAGAACGGACTCTGCTGGGGGCACCTGATGCAAGAACGGACTCTGCTGGGACACCTGATGCAAGGATGGACTCTGCTGGGACACCTGATGCAAGAACGGACTCTGCTGGGGGCACCTGATGCAAGGATGGACTCTGCTGGGACACCTGATCACCTGATGCAAGGATGCACTCTGCTGGGACACCTGATGCAATGAAGGACTCTGCTGGGACACCTGATGCAATGAAGGACTCTGCTGGGACACCTGATGCAAGGACGGACTCTGCTGGGACACCTGATGCAAGGACGGACTCTGCTGGGACACCTGATGCAAGGATGGACTCTGCTGGGACACCTGATGCAATGAAGGACTCTGCTGGGACACCTGATGCAAGGATGGACTCTGCTGAGACACCCGATGCAAGAACGGACTCTGCTGGGGGCACCTGATGCAATGAATGACTCTGCTGGGACACCTGATGCAAAGACGGACTCTGCTGGGACACCTGATGCAAGGATGGACTCTGCTGGGACACCTGATGCAAGAACGGACTCTGCTGGGACACCTGATGCAAGAACGGACTCTGCTGGGGGCACCTGATGCAAGAACAGACTCTGCTGGGACACCTGATGCAAGGATGGACTCTGCTGGGACACCTGATGCAAGAACGGACTCTGCTGGGGGCACCTGATGCAAGGATGGACTCTGCTGGGACACCTGATCACCTGATGCAAGGATGGACTCTGCTGGGACACCTGATCACCTGATGCAAGGATGGACTCTGCTGGGACACCTGATGCAAGGACAGACTCTGCTGGGGGCACCTGATGCAAGGACGGACTCTGCTGGGGGCACCTGATGCAAGGATAGACTCTGCTGGGACACCTGATGCAAGGACAGACTCTGCTGGGGGCACCTGATGCAAGGACGGACTCTGCTGGGGGCACCTGATGCAAGGACGGGCTCTGCTGGGGGCACCTGATGCAAGGACGGACTCTGCTGGGACAACTGATGCAAGTACGGACGGCTGGTGACACGCTCAGAGATCCCACTGATTCGGCATTATGGTGAGTTGAATGATTTCATTTTATATTACAATAGTAATAGTAGAAATAATGCGCTTCAATCACTTTGACACCATAACAATCATGGTGCCGGGATGATTGAAGTGCTAACACCAGGTGTTTGGAGTATCTTTATCTGCTGATTGTTAAATTTTCTAGAATACACATATTTCTATTGTTGTGTAGGATCTGGGGCTCCTGTCCCTCCATCCCTCTTCCCCCTTTCCCTCTCCCTCTCCATCCCTTATTCATCTCAGACTCTAACTACACCACCTTTGAGCCACGTCCATTTAAGACAAGCCCACTATTTCACGTAAACCACACCCATTTTTTTGCTGCATTTTTACTTTTTTCCTAGGCCACGCCCACAAACGCATGCCCCGCCCCCTAGTTATAACAAGACCCCGCCTACAGCCAAAAAAGTCCCTAAAATTTTTTTTACAATGTTAGCAGCTATGTCCTTCTCCTCGTGTGTTCTGGGGCATAGGAACAATGGTGTCTGCATAAAGTCGGCCTTGAGAGGAAAGGAAGTCTTCCTCTTCCTCCCGCTCCTCTTCCTCGAGTGCCCTGTCCATAATGCCACGCAGAGTCTTCTCCGGCAGGAAGACAACTGGGATTGTGTCACTGATGAATGCACGGCTCACCATCCTTGTGGCCTCCTCAAATGGTGACAGTACAGTGCATGTATCCTTCATGAGCAACCATGGGGCAAAAAAAGCCGAGCCGGCCTGAGCCTGTCATCGTGCCGAACTCACACAGGTACTCATTGACGGCCCTCAGCCACATGGGCAGCCACTGCAGCATTGCCACAGTCCAGTTCCACCTGGTGGGCATGTCACAAATCAGGCAGTTTACGGGCAGGTGGAATTCCCGCTGAATTTCAGCCCACCGAGCACTGGCTGTGTATGACCGCCTGAAATGGCTACAGACTCTTCTGGCCAGCTTTAGTACATCTTGCAACCCCTGGGGACGTACTTAGGAAACCCTGCACCACCAAATTGAGGACACGTGGCAGGCATGGCTCATGTGTCAACTTTCCCTGTCTAAGGGCGGACAGGAGGTTTGAGCCATTATCAGACACCACCATTCCTGGTTCCAGCTGGCGTGGTGAGATCCACCTCTGGGCCTGTCCCTGCAGAGCTGCAGGAATCTCTTCTCCGCTGTGGTTCCTGTCCACTAAACACACCAGCTGAAGCACTGCGTGGCACCCTTTAGCCTGACTCTGGGAATAGCCCTTTGGACGCTTAGGGGGTACCTGATGTTCATAGGACAATTCTGCAGAGGAGGGCATGGAGGTGGCAGAGGAGGAGGAGGAGGAGGGCATGGAGGAGGAGGAGGAGGTAGAGCTCACAGGTCTGGCATCATCACCACCAGCTGTATGGAGACATGGGGGCACAACAAGCTGCAGCACTGAGCCCTGTCCTGCATCCTTCCGAGTTGCAAGCAGAGTTACTCAGTGTGCTGTGAACAAAATATATTGTCCCTGTCCTTGCTGGACCACGTGTCAGCAGTAACGTGGAGTGCCTTGCCCAATGATGCCACAACATTCCCTTCCACATGATGATAGAGAGATGGAATGGCCTTATGTGAAAAGAAATAACGACTGGGAACCTGCCATTGTGGTACAGCACATTCTGCAAATTCGTGGAAGGGGTCAGAATCCACCAGGTGGAAAGGCAGAAGTTGGAGAGCCAGGAGCTTTGACAAGCTTGCATTTAGACGCTGGGCATGTGGGTGGCAGGGACTGTATTTTTTAATAACGCTGCAGAAAAATTTGCCGACTACAGCCTACAGCTGGTGGTGTGCTGCTGGCAGATGTGCTGCTAGGACCTGGGACACCCTGTACTATACCATCATCCCTGTCAGCGGAGGCTGCTGAGAGGTCATGAGGTGTAGCGGGGACAGACCGAGGTGAGGAGGAGGGACAGATTTGTACCCCTTTAGTGTGACTTTCAGGTGCTCTTGCCAATAGGCTGAGTGGTGGGAGGTTAAATACCTTGTCAAGCATGTGGTACCCAAATGGTTGGAGTTTTTTCCATGCTTGATGTGCCTGAGACAAAGTTTGCAAATTGCAACAGTGCGATCGGCTGCACATGTGCTAAAAAAGGTCCAGACAGCTGAGCTGTGGGAAGTGGGCCGGGAGATGACAACTCCACAATGTGATGGAATAGGGGGGCTGCTCTCTACTCTTCCATGATGGCTGCCTCCTTGGGGTTGTCCCTCACCCTCACTTTCCTCCTCTGCTCTATCCGGCACCCAAGTCACGTCAGTGACCTCATCATCTTCATCATTGTCATCTCCTCATCATCATCATCATCATCATCTCCTCATCATCATCATCATCATCATCTCCTCATCATCATCATCATCATCATCTCCTCATCATCATCATCATCATCATCTCCTCATCATCATCATCTCATCATTATCATCATCTTCATCATCATCATCTTCATCATCATCATCATCATCATCATCATCATCATCTCCTCATCATCATCATCTCATCATCATCATCTTCATCATCATCATCTTCTTCATCATCATCTCCTCCTCCTCCTCATCATCATCATCATCATCATCTCCTCCTCATCATCATCATCTCCTCCTCATCATCACCATCATCATCTCCTCATCATCATCATCTCCTCATCATCATCATCTCATCATTATCATCATCTTCATCATCATCATCATCATCTTCATCATCATCTCCTCATCATCATCATCATCTCCTCCTCATCATCATCATCATCACCATCATCATCTCCTCCTCATCATCACCATCATCATCTCCTCATCATCATCATCATCATCATCATCTCCTCATCATCATCATCTCATCATTATCATCATCTTCATCATCATCATCATCATCATCATCATCATCATCATCATCATCATCTCCTCATCATCATCATCTCATCATCATCATCTTCATCATCATCATCTTCTTCATCATCATCTCCTCCTCCTCATCATCATCATCATCATCATCATCATCTCCTCCTCATCATCATCATCATCACCATCATCATCTCCTCCTCATCATCACCATCATCATCTCCTCATCATCATCATCATCATCATCATCTCCTCATCATCATCATCTCATCATTATCATCATCTTCATCATCATCATCTCCTCATCATCATCATCATCTCATCATTATCATCATCTTCATCATCATCATCATCATCTCCTCATCATCATCATCATCTCCTCATCATCATCATCATCTCCTCATCATCATCATCATCTCCTCATCATCATCATCATCTCCTCATCATCATCATCTCCATCTCCTCATCATCACCATCATCATCTCCTCATCATCATCATCATCTCCTCATCATCATCATCATCTCCTCATCATCATCATCTCCATCTCCTCATCATCACCATCATCATCTCCTCATCATCATCATCATCATCATCTCCTCATCATCATCATCTCATCATTATCATCATCTTCATCATCATCATCACCATCATCATCTCCTCCTCATCATCATCATCATCATCTCCTCATCATCATCATCTCATCATTATCATCATCTTCATCATCATCATCATCATCATCATCTCCTCATCATCATCATCATCATCATCATCATCTCCTCATCATCATCATCATCATCATCATCATCTCCTCATCATCATCATCATCTCCTCATCATCATCATCATCTCCTCATCATCTCCTCATCATCTCCTCATCATCATCATCATCTCCTCATCATCATCATCTCCTCATCATCTCCATCTCCTCATCATCACCATCATCATCTCCTCATCATCATCATCATCATCATCATCATCTCCTCCATCCTCATTACCACTGGAGACAACTTGGCATTACTCTGTGTCTGGGGTAACATGAATGCCAGTTTATGGACCAGTCTTCTCCTCTCTCTGGGCTCATGTTCCTCCCTTCCTCATCCTCAGAACATCTCATACAAGTCCTGGCTGATCATCATCAAGAAGGAAGTGGCTGACTCTGTGTTCACATAACTCAGCTGACTCTGTTCTATGTCTCTCTACATACCATATCACACTACAAATGGCCGCCATAGAAAGATGAGCCATGATTGGGTACAGTCATCATGACAGCTTCCAATCATGGCTCTGACAGTGCTCTGTGCCCTGATTGGGCGAAGCTTTCCTTGCTTCAGCCAATCAGGGCTTTCAATGCACTGTCAGGCGCATTGCATTGTGGTCGTTCGTCCGGTCGAACAACCCTATAATTCGTTTGTTTGGATAACTTCCAAACAGCCAATGTTCACCCAAACTCATCCTCGGGCCAAACCATTCGCTGATCCTTAGAGGTGACATATCTCTATAGAGCCCCCTGCTGGTCAGTACAGTGTTATATCTCTATAGAGCCCCCTGCTGGTCAGTACAGTGTGATATCTCTATAGAGCCCCCTGCTGGTCAGTACAGTGTGATATCTCTATAGAGCCCCCTGCTGGTCAGTACAGTGTGATATCTCTATAGAGCCCCCTGCTGGTCAGTACAGTGTGATATCTCTATAGGGCCCTCTGCTGGTCAGTACAGTGTGATATCTCTATAGAGCCCCCTGCTGGTCAGTACAGTGTGATATCTCTATAGAGCCCCCTGCTGGTCAGTACAGTGTGATATCTCTATAGGGCCCCCTGCTGGTCAGTACAATGTGATATCTCTATAGGGCCCCCTGCTGGTCAGTACAGTGTGATATCTCTATAGGACCCCCTGCTGGTCAGTACAGTGTGATATCTCTATAGGGCCCCCTACTGGTCACTACAGTGTGATATCTCTATAGGGCCCCCTGCTGGTCAGTACAGTGTGATATCTCTATAGGGCCCCCTGCTGGTCAGTACAGTGTGATATCTCTATAGGGCCCCCTACTGGTCACTACAGTGTGATATCTCTATAGGGCCCCCTGCTGGTCAGTACAGTGTGATATCTCTATAGGGCCCCCTACTGGTCAGTACAGTGTGATATCTCTATAGAGCCCCCTGCTGGTCAGTACAGTGTGATATCTCTATAGGGCCCCCTACTGGTCAGTACAGTGTGATATCTCTATAGGGCCCCCTACTGGTCAGTACAGTGTGATATCTCTATAGGGCCCCCTACTGGTCACTACAGTGTGATATCTCTATAGAGCCCCCTACTGGTCAGTACAGTGTGATATCTCTATAGGGCCCCCTGCTGGTCAGTACAGTGTGATATCTCTATAGGGCCCCCTACTGGTCAGTACAGTGTGATATCTCTATAGGGCCCCCTACTGGTCAGTACAGTGTGATATCTCTATAGAGCCCCCTGCTGGTCAGTACAGTGTGATATCTCTATAGGACCCCTACTGGTCAGTACAGTGTGATATCTCTATAGGGCCCCCTGCTGGTCAGTACAATGTGATATCTCTATAGGGCCCCCTACTGGTCAGTACAGTGTGATATCTCTATAGGACCCCCTACTGGTCAGTACAGTGTGATATCGCTATAGGGCCCCCTGCTGGTCAGTACAGTGTGATATCTCTATAGGGCCCCCTGCTGGTCATTACAGTGTTATATCTCTATAGGGCCCCCTACTGGTCAGTACAGTGTGATATCTCTATAGGGCCCCCTGCTGGTCAGTACAGTGTGATATCGCTATAGGGCCCCCTGCTGGTCAGTACAGTGTGATATCTCTATAGGGCCCCCTGCTGGTCAGTACAGTGTGATATCTCTATAGGGCCCCCTGCTGGTCAGTACAGTGTGATATCGCTATAGGGCCCCCTGCTGGTCAGTACAGTGTGATATCTCTATAGGGCCCTCTGCTGGTCAGTACAGTGTGATATCTCTATAGGGCCCCCTGCTGGTCAGTACAGTGTGATATCTCTATAGGGCCCCCGGCTCGTCAGTACCATGTGATATCTCTATAGGGCCCCCTGCTGGTCAGTACAGTGTGATATCTCTATAGGGCCCCCTGCTGGTCAGTACAGTGTGATATCTCTATAGGGCCCCCTGCTGGTCAGTACAGTGTGATATCTCTATAGGGCCCCCTGCTGGTCAGTACAGTGTGATATCTCTATAGGGCCCCCTGCTGGTCAGTACAGTGTGATATCTCTATAGGGCCCCCGGCTCGTCAGTACCGTGTGATATCTCTATAGGGCCCCCTGCTGGTCAGTACAGTGTGATATCTCTATAGGGCCCCCTGCTGGTCAGTACAGTGTGATATCTCTATAGGGCCCCCTGCTGGTCAGTACAGTGTGATATCTCTATAGGGCCCCCTGCTGGTCAGTACAGTGTGATGTCTCTATAGGGCCCCCTGCTGGTCAGTACAGTGTGATATCTCTATAGGGCCCCCTACTGGTCAGTACAATGTGATATCTCTATAGGGCCCCCTGCTGGTCAGTACAGTGTGATATCTCTATAGGGCCCCCTGATGGTCAGTACAGTGTGATATCTTTATAGGGCCCCCTGCTGGTCAGTACAGTGTGATATCTCTATAGGGCCCCCTACTGGTCAGTACAGTGTGATATCTCTATAGGGCCCCCTGCTGGTCAGTACAGTGTGATATCTCTATAGGGCCCCCTGCTGGTCAGTACAGTGTGATATCTCTATAGGGTCCCCTGCTGGTCAGTACAGTGTGATATCTCTCTGGGGCCCCCTGCTGGTCAGTACAGTGTGATATCTCTATAGGGCCCCCTGCTGTTTAGTACAGTGTGATATCTCTATAGGGCCCCTGCTGGTCAGTACAGTGTGATATCTCTATAGGGGCCCCTGCTGGTCAGTACACTGTGATATCTCTATAGGGCCCCCTGCTGGTCAGTACAGTGTGATATCGCTATAGGGCCCCCTGCTGGTCAGTACAGTGTGATATCTCTATAGGGCCCTCTGCTGGTCAGTACAGTGTGATATCTCTATAGGGCCCCCTGCTGGTCAGTACAGTGTGATATCTCTATAGGCCCCTTACTTGTCAGTACAGTGTGATATCTCTATAGGGCCCCCTGCTGGTCAGTACAGTGTGATATCTCTATAGGGCCCCTTACTTGTCAGTACAGTGTGATATCTCTATAGAGCCCCCTGCTGGTCACTACAGTGTGATATCTCTATAGAGCCCCCTGCTGGTCAGTACAGTGTGATATCTCTATAGGGCCCCCTGCTGGTCAGTACAGTGTGATATCTCTATAGAGCCCCCTGCTGGTCAGTACAGTGTGATATCTCTATAGAGCCCCCTGCTGGTCAGTACAGTGTGATATCTCTCTGGGGCCCCCTGCTGGTCAGTACAGTGTGATATCTCTATAGAGCCCCCTGCTGGTCAGTACAGTGTGATATCTCTATAGGGCCCCCTGCTGGTCAGTACAGTGTGATATCTCTATAGGGCCCCCTGCTGGTCAGTACAGTGTGATATCTCTCTGGGGCCCCCTGCTGGTCAGTACAGTGTGATATCTCTATAGGACCCCCTGCTGGTCAGTACAGTGTGATATCTCTATAGGGCCCCCTACTGGTCAGTACAGTGTGATATCTCTATAGGGCCCCCTGCTGGTCAGTACAATGTGATATCTCTATAGGGTCCCCTGCTGGTCAGTACAATGTGATATCTCTATAGGGCCCCCTGCTGGTCAGTACAATGTGATATCTCTATAGGGCCCTCTGCTGGTCAGTACAGTGTGATATCTCTATAGAGCCCCCTTCTGGTCAGTACAGTGTGATATCTCTATAGGGCCCCCTGCTGGTCATTACAGTGTTATATCTCTATAGGGCCCCCTACTGGTCAGTACAGTGTGATATCTCTATAGGGCCCCTTGCTGGTCAGTACAGTGTGATATCTCTATAGGGCCCTCTGCTGGTCAGTACAGTGTGATATCTCTATAGGGCCCCCTGCTGGTCAGTACAGTGTGATATCGCTATAGGGCCCCCTACTGGTCAGTACAGTGTGATATCTCTATAGGCCCCCCTGCTGGTCAGTACAATGTGATATCTCTATAGGGCCCCCTGCTGGTCAGTACAGTGTGATATCTCTATAGGGCCCCCTGCTGGTCAGTACAGTGTGATATCTCTATAGGGCCCCCTGCTGGTCAGTACAGTGTGATATCTCTATAGGGCCCCCTGCTGGTCAGTACAGTGTGATATCTCTATAGGGCCCCCTGCTGGTCAGTACAGTGTGATATCTCTATAGGGCCCCCTGCTGGTCAGTACAGTGTGCTATCTCTATAGGGCCCCCTGCTGGTCAGTACAGTGTGATATCTCTATAGGGCCCCCTGCTGGTCAGTACAGTCTGATATCTCTATAGGGCCCCCTGCTGGTCAGTACAGTGTGATATCTCTATAGGGCCCCCTACTGGTCAGTACAGTGTGATATCTCTATAGGGCCCCTTACTGGTCAGTACAGTGTGATATCTCTATAGGGCCCCCTGCTGGTCATTACAGTGTTATATCTCTATAGGGCCCCCTACTGGTCAGTACAGTGTGATATCTCTATAGGGCCCCCTGCTGGTCAGTACAGTGTGATATCTCTATAGGACCCCCTACTGGTCAGTACAGTGTGATATCTCTATAGGGCCCCTTACTGGTCAGTACAGTGTGATATCTCTATAGGGCCCCCTGCTGGTCATTACAGTGTTATATCTCTATAGGGCCCCCTACTGGTCAGTAAAGTGTGATATCTCTATAGAGCCCCCTGCTGGTCAGTACAGTGTGATATCTCTATAGGGCCCCCTACTGGTCAGTACAGTGTGATATCTCTATAGGGCCCCCTACTGGTCAGTACAGTGTGATATCTCTATAGGGCCCCCTACTGGTCACTACAGTGTGATATCTCTATAGAGCCCCCTACTGGTCAGTACAGTGTGATATCTCTATAGGGCCCCCTGCTGGTCAGTACAGTGTGATATCTCTATAGGGCCCCCTACTGGTCAGTACAGTGTGATATCTCTATAGGGCCCCCTACTGGTCAGTACAGTGTGATATCTCTATAGAGCCCCCTGCTGGTCAGTACAGTGTGATATCTCTATAGGGCCCCCTGCTGGTCATTACAGTGTTATATCTCTATAGGGCCCCCTACTGGTCAGTACAATGTGATATCTCTATAGGGCCCCCTGCTGGTCAGTACAGTGTGATATCTCTATAGGGCCCCCTGCTGGTCAGTACAGTGTGATATCTCTATAGGGCCCCCTGCTGGTCAGTACAGTGTGATATCGCTATAGGGCCCCCTGCTGGTCAGTACAGTGTGATATCTCTATAGGGCCCTCTGCTGGTCAGTACAGTGTGATATCTCTATAGGGCCCCCTGCTGGTCAGTACAGTGTGATATCTCTATAGGGCCCCCGGCTCGTCAGTACCATGTGATATCTCTATAGGGCCCCCTGCTGGTCAGTACAGTGTGATATCTCTATAGGGCCCCCTGCTGGTCAGTACAGTGTGATATCTCTATAGGGCCCCCTGCTGGTCAGTACAGTGTGATATCTCTATAGGGCCCCCTGCTGGTCAGTACAGTGTGATATCTCTATAGGGCCCCCTGCTGGTCAGTACAGTGTGATGTCTCTATAGGGCCCCCTGCTGGTCAGTACAGTGTGATATCTCTATAGGGCCCCCTACTGGTCAGTACAATGTGATATCTCTATAGGGCCCCCTGCTGGTCAGTACAGTGTGATATCTCTATAGGGCCCCCTGCTGGTCAGTACAGTGTGATATCTTTATAGGGCCCCCTGCTGGTCAGTACAGTGTGATATCTCTATAGGGTCCCCTGCTGGTCAGTACAGTGTGATATCTCTCTGGGGCCCCCTGCTGGTCAGTACAGTGTGATATCTCTATAGGGCCCCCTGCTGTTTAGTACAGTGTGATATCTCTATAGGGCCCCCTGCTGGTCAGTACAGTGTGATATCTCTATAGGGGCCCCTGCTGGTCAGTACACTGTGATATCTCTATAGGGCCCCCTGCTGGTCAGTACAGTGTGATATCGCTATAGGGCCCCCTGCTGGTCAGTACAGTGTGATATCTCTATAGGGCCCTCTGCTGGTCAGTACAGTGTGATATCTCTATAGGGCCCCCTGCTGGTCAGTACAGTGTGATATCTCTATAGGGCCCCTTACTTGTCAGTACAGTGTGATATCTCTATAGGGCCCCCTGCTGGTCAGTACAGTGTGATATCTCTATAGGGCCCCCTGCTGGTCAGTACAGTGTGATATCTCTATAGAGCCCCCTGCTGGTCAGTACAGTGTGATATCTCTATAGGGCCATCTACTGGTCAGTACAGTGTGATATCTCTATAGAGCCCCCTGCTGGTCACTACAGTGTGATATCTCTATAGAGCCCCCTGCTGGTCAGTACAGTGTGATATCTCTATAGGGCCCCCTGCTGGTCAGTACAGTGTGATATCTCTATAGAGCCCCCTGCTGGTCAGTACAGTGTGATATCTCTATAGAGCCCCCTGCTGGTCAGTACAGTGTGATATCTCTCTGGGGCCCCCTGCTGGTCAGTACAGTGTGATATCTCTATAGAGCCCCCTGCTGGTCAGTACAGTGTGATATCTCTATAGGGCCCCCTGCTGGTCAGTACAGTGTGATATCTCTATAGGGCCCCCTGCTGGTCAGTACAGTGTGATATCTCTATAGGGCCCCCTGCTGGTCAGTACAGTGTGATATCTCTCTGGGGCCCCCTGCTGGTCAGTACAGTGTGATATCTCTATAGGGCCCCCTACTGGTCAGTACAGTGTGATATCTCTCTGGGGCCCCCTGCTGGTCAGTACTGTGTGAAAACTCTATAGGCCCCCCTGCTGATCAGTACAGTGTGATATCTCTATAGGGCCCCCTGTTGGTCAGTACAGTGTGATATCTCTATAGGGCCCCCTGCTGGTCAGTACAGTGTGATATCTCTATAGGACCCCCTGCTGGTCAGTACAGTGTGATATCTCTATAGGGCCCCCTACTGGTCAGTACAGTGTGATATCTCTATAGGGCCCCCTGCTGGTCAGTACAATGTGATATCTCTATAGGGTCCCCTGCTGGTCAGTACAATGTGATATCTCTATAGGGCCCCCTGCTGGTCAGTACAATGTGATATCTCTATAGGGCCCTCTGCTGGTCAGTACAGTGTGATATCTCTATAGAGCCCCCTTCTGGTCAGTACAGTGTGATATCTCTATAGGGCCCCCTGCTGGTCATTACAGTGTTATATCTCTATAGGGCCCCCTACTGGTCAGTACAGTGTGATATCTCTATAGGGCCCCTTGCTGGTCAGTACAGTGTGATATCTCTATAGGGCCCTCTGCTGGTCAGTACAGTGTGATATCTCTATAGGGCCCCCTGCTGGTCAGTACAGTGTGATATCGCTATAGGGCCCCCTACTGGTCAGTACAGTGTGATATCTCTATAGGCCCCCCTGCTGGTCAGTACAGTGTGATATCTCTATAGGGCCCCCTGCTGGTCAGTACAGTGTGATATCTCTATAGGGCCCCCTGCTGGTCAGTACAGTGTGATATCTCTATAGGGCCCCCTGCTGGTCAGTACAGTGTGCTATCTCTATAGGGCCCCCTGCTGGTCAGTACAGTGTGATATCTCTATAGGGCCCCCTGCTGGTCAGTACAGTCTGATATCTCTATAGGGCCCCCTGCTGGTCAGTACAGTGTGATATCTCTATAGGGCCCCCTACTGGTCAGTACAGTGTGATATCTCTATAGGGCCCCTTACTGGTCAGTACAGTGTGATATCTCTATAGGGCCCCCTGCTGGTCATTACAGTGTTATATCTCTATAGGGCCCCCTACTGGTCAGTACAGTGTGATATCTCTATAGGGCCCCCTGCTGGTCAGTACAGTGTGATATCTCTATAGGGCCCCCTACTGGTCAGTACAGTGTGATATCTCTATAGGACCCCCTACTGGTCAGTACAGTGTGATATCTCTATAGGGCCCCTTACTGGTCAGTACAGTGTGATATCTCTATAGGGCCCCCTGCTGGTCATTACAGTGTTATATCTCTATAGGGCCCCCTACTGGTCAGTAAAGTGTGATATCTCTATAGAGCCCCCTGCTGGTCAGTACAGTGTGATATCTCTATAGGGCCCCCTACTGGTCAGTACAGTGTGATATCTCTATAGGGCCCCCTACTGGTCAGTACAGTGTGATATCTCTATAGGGCCCCCTACTGGTCACTACAGTGTGATATCTCTATAGAGCCCCCTACTGGTCAGTACAGTGTGATATCTCTATAGGGCCCCCTGCTGGTCAGTACAGTGTGATATCTCTATAGGGCCCCCTACTGGTCAGTACAGTGTGATATCTCTATAGGGCCCCCTACTGGTCAGTACAGTGTGATATCTCTATAGAGCCCCCTGCTGGTCAGTACAGTGTGATATCTCTATAGGACCCCTACTGGTCAGTACAGTGTGATATCTCTATAGGGCCCCCTGCTGGTCAGTACAATGTGATATCTCTATAGGGCCCCCTACTGGTCAGTACAGTGTGATATCTCTATAGGACCCCCTACTGGTCAGTACAGTGTGATATCGCTATAGGGCCCCCTGCTGGTCAGTACAGTGTGATATCTCTATAGGGCCCCCTGCTGGTCATTACAGTGTTATATCTCTATAGGGCCCCCTACTGGTCAGTACAGTGTGATATCTCTATAGGGCCCCCTGCTGGTCAGTACAGTGTGATATCGCTATAGGGCCCCCTGCTGGTCAGTACAGTGTGATATCTCTATAGGGCCCCCTGCTGGTCAGTACAGTGTGATATCTCTATAGGGCCCCCTGCTGGTCAGTACAGTGTGATATCGCTATAGGGCCCCCTGCTGGTCAGTACAGTGTGATATCTCTATAGGGCCCTCTGCTGGTCAGTACAGTGTGATATCTCTATAGGGCCCCCTGCTGGTCAGTACAGTGTGATATCTCTATAGGGCCCCCGGCTCGTCAGTACCATGTGATATCTCTATAGGGCCCCCTGCTGGTCAGTACAGTGTGATATCTCTATAGGGCCCCCTGCTGGTCAGTACAGTGTGATATCTCTATAGGGCCCCCGGCTCGTCAGTACCGTGTGATATCTCTATAGGGCCCCCTGCTGGTCAGTACAGTGTGATATCTCTATAGGGCCCCCTGCTGGTCAGTACAGTGTGATATCTCTATAGGGCCCCCTGCTGGTCAGTACAGTGTGATATCTCTATAGGGCCCCCTGCTGGTCAGTACAGTGTGATGTCTCTATAGGGCCCCCTGCTGGTCAGTACAGTGTGATATCTCTATAGGGCCCCCTACTGGTCAGTACAATGTGATATCTCTATAGGGCCCCCTGCTGGTCAGTACAGTGTGATATCTCTATAGGGCCCCCTGATGGTCAGTACAGTGTGATATCTTTATAGGGCCCCCTGCTGGTCAGTACAGTGTGATATCTCTATAGGGCCCCCTACTGGTCAGTACAGTGTGATATCTCTATAGGGCCCCCTGCTGGTCAGTACAGTGTGATATCTCTATAGGGTCCCCTGCTGGTCAGTACAGTGTGATATCTCTCTGGGGCCCCCTGCTGGTCAGTACAGTGTGATATCTCTATAGGGCCCCCTGCTGTTTAGTACAGTGTGATATCTCTATAGGGCCCCCTGCTGGTCAGTACAGTGTGATATCTCTATAGGGGCCCCTGCTGGTCAGTACACTGTGATATCTCTATAGGGCCCCCTGCTGGTCAGTACAGTGTGATATCGCTATAGGGCCCCCTGCTGGTCAGTACAGTGTGATATCTCTATAGGGCCCTCTGCTGGTCAGTACAGTGTGATATCTCTATAGGGCCCCCTGCTGGTCAGTACAGTGTGATATCTCTATAGGGCCCCTTACTTGTCAGTACAGTGTGATATCTCTATAGGGCCCCCTGCTGGTCAGTACAGTGTGATATCTCTATAGGGCCCCCTGCTGGTCAGTACAGTGTGATATCTCTATAGAGCCCCCTGCTGGTCAGTACAGTGTGATATCTCTATAGGGCCATCTACTGGTCAGTACAGTGTGATATCTCTATAGAGCCCCCTGCTGGTCACTACAGTGTGATATCTCTATAGAGCCCCCTGCTGGTCAGTACAGTGTGATATCTCTATAGGGCCCCCTGCTGGTCAGTACAGTGTGATATCTCTATAGAGCCCCCTGCTGGTCAGTACAGTGTGATATCTCTATAGAGCCCCCTGCTGGTCAGTACAGTGTGATATCTCTCTGGGGCCCCCTGCTGGTCAGTACAGTGTGATATCTCTATAGAGCCCCCTGCTGGTCAGTACAGTGTGATATCTCTATAGGGCCCCCTGCTGGTCAGTACAGTGTGATATCTCTATAGGGCCCCCTGCTGGTCAGTACAGTGTGATATCTCTATAGGGCCCCCTGCTGGTCAGTACAGTGTGATATCTCTCTGGGGCCCCCTGCTGGTCAGTACAGTGTGATATCTCTATAGGGCCCCCTACTGGTCAGTACAGTGTGATATCTCTCTGGGGCCCCCTGCTGGTCAGTACTGTGTGAAAACTCTATAGGCCCCCCTGCTGATCAGTACAGTGTGATATCTCTATAGGGCCCCCTGCTGGTCAGTACAGTGTGATATCTCTATAGGACCCCCTGCTGGTCAGTACAGTGTGATATCTCTATAGGGCCCCCTACTGGTCAGTACAGTGTGATATCTCTATAGGGCCCCCTGCTGGTCAGTACAATGTGATATCTCTATAGGGTCCCCTGCTGGTCAGTACAATGTGATATCTCTATAGGGCCCCCTGCTGGTCAGTACAATGTGATATCTCTATAGGGCCCTCTGCTGGTCAGTACAGTGTGATATCTCTATAGAGCCCCCTTCTGGTCAGTACAGTGTGATATCTCTATAGGGCCCCCTGCTGGTCATTACAGTGTTATATCTCTATAGGGCCCCCTACTGGTCAGTACAGTGTGATATCTCTATAGGGCCCCTTGCTGGTCAGTACAGTGTGATATCTCTATAGGGCCCTCTGCTGGTCAGTACAGTGTGATATCTCTATAGGGCCCCCTGCTGGTCAGTACAGTGTGATATCGCTATAGGGCCCCCTACTGGTCAGTACAGTGTGATATCTCTATAGGCCCCCCTGCTGGTCAGTACAGTGTGATATCTCTATAGGGCCCCCTGCTGGTCAGTACAGTGTGATATCTCTATAGGGCCCCCTGCTGGTCAGTACAGTGTGATATCTCTATAGGGCCCCCTGCTGGTCAGTACAGTGTGCTATCTCTATAGGGCCCCCTGCTGGTCAGTACAGTGTGATATCTCTATAGGGCCCCCTGCTGGTCAGTACAGTCTGATATCTCTATAGGGCCCCCTGCTGGTCAGTACAGTGTGATATCTCTATAGGGCCCCCTACTGGTCAGTACAGTGTGATATCTCTATAGGGCCCCTTACTGGTCAGTACAGTGTGATATCTCTATAGGGCCCCCTGCTGGTCATTACAGTGTTATATCTCTATAGGGCCCCCTACTGGTCAGTACAGTGTGATATCTCTATAGGGCCCCCTGCTGGTCAGTACAGTGTGATATCTCTATAGGACCCCCTACTGGTCAGTACAGTGTGATATCTCTATAGGGCCCCTTACTGGTCAGTACAGTGTGATATCTCTATAGGGCCCCCTGCTGGTCATTACAGTGTTATATCTCTATAGGGCCCCCTACTGGTCAGTAAAGTGTGATATCTCTATAGGGCCCCCTACTGGTCAGTAAAGTGTGATATCTCTATAGGGCCCTCTGCTGGTCAGTACAGTGTGATATCTCTATAGGGCCCCCTGCTGGTCAGTACAGTGTGATATCTCTATAGGGCCCCCTGCTGGTCAGTACAGTGTGATATCTCTATAGGGCCCCCTGATGGTCAGTACAGTGTGATATCTCTATAGGGCCCCCTGCTGGTCAGTACAGTGTGATATCTCTATAGGACCCCCTGCTGGTCAGTACAGTGTGATATCTCTATAGGGCACCCTACTGGTCAGTACAGTGTGATATCTCTATAGGGCCCCCTGCTGGTCAGTACAATGTGATATCTCTATAGGGTCCCCTGCTGGTCAGTACAGTGTGATATCTCTATAGGGCCCCCTGCTGGTCAGTACAATGTGATATCTCTATAGGGCCCTCTGCTGGTCAGTACAGTGTGATATCTCTATAGAGCCCCCTGCTGGTCAGTACAGTGTGATATCTCTATAGGACCCCCTGCTGGTCAGTACAGTGTGATATCTCTATAGGACCCCCTACTGGTCAGTACAGTGTGATATCTCTATAGGGCCCCCTGCTGGTCAGTACAGTGTGATATCTCTATAGGGCCCCCTGCTGGTCAGTACAGTGTGATATCTCTATAGGGCCCCCTGCTGGTCAGTACAGTGTGATATCTCTATAGGGCCCCCTGCTGGTCAGTACAGTGTGATATCTCTATAGGGCCCCCTGCTGGTCAGTACAGTGTGATATCTCTATAGGGCCCCCTGCTGGTCAGTACAGTGTGATATCTCTATACGGCCCCCTGCTGGTCAGTACAGTGTGATATCTCTATAGGGCCCCCTGCTGGTCAGTACAGTGTGATATCTCTATAGGGCCCCTTACTGGTCAGTACAGTGTGATATCTCTATAGGGCCCCCTGCTGGTCAGTACAGTGTGATATCTCTATAGGGCCCCCTGATGGTCAGTACAGTGTGATATCTCTATAGGGCCCCCTGCTGGTCAGTACAGTGTGATATCTCTATAGGACCCCCTGCTGGTCAGTACAGTGTGATATCTCTATAGGGCACCCTACTGGTCAGTACAGTGTGATATCTCTATAGGGCCCCCTGCTGGTCAGTACAATGTGATATCTCTATAGGGTCCCCTGCTGGTCAGTACAGTGTGATATCTCTATAGGGCCCCCTGCTGGTCAGTACAATGTGATATCTCTATAGGGCCCTCTGCTGGTCAGTACAGTGTGATATCTCTATAGAGCCCCCTGCTGGTCAGTACAGTGTGATATCTCTATAGGGCCCCCTGCTGGTCATTACAGTGTTATATCTCTATAGGGCCCCCTACTGGTCAGTAAAGTGTGATATCTCTATAGGGCCCCCTACTGGTCAGTAAAGTGTGATATCTCTATAGGGCCCTCTGCTGGTCAGTACAGTGTGATATCTCTATAGGGCCCCCTGCTGGTCAGTACAGTGTGATATCTCTATAGGGCCCCCTGCTGGTCAGTACAGTGTGATATCTCTATAGGGCCCCCTGCTGGTCAGTACAGTGTGATATCTTTCTGGGGGGCCCCTGCTGGTCAGTACAGTGTGATATCTCTATAGGGCCCCCTACTGGTCAGTACAGTGTGATATCTCTATAGGGCCCCCTGCTGGTCAGTACAGTGTGATATCTCTATAGGGCCCCCTGCTGGTCAGTACAGTGTGATATCTCTATAGGGCCCCCTGCTGGTCAGTACAGTGTGATATCTCTATAGGGCCCCCTGCTGGTCAGTACAGTGTGATATCTCTATAGGGCCCCCTGCTGGTCAGTACAGTGTGATATCTCTATAGGGCCCCCTGCTGGTCAGTACAGTGTGATATCTCTATACGGCCCCCTGCTGGTCAGTACAGTGTGATATCTCTATAGGGCCCCCTGCTGGTCAGTACAGTGTGATATCTCTATAGGGCCCCCTGCTGGTCAGTACAGTGTGATGTCTCTGTAGGGCCCCCTGCTGGTCAGTACAGTGTGATATCTCTATAGGGCCCCCTGCTGGTCATTACAGTGTTATATCTCTATAGGGCCCCCTACTGGTCAGTAAAGTGTGATATCTCTATAGGGCCCCCTACTGGTCAGTAAAGTGTGATATCTCTATAGGGCCCTCTGCTGGTCAGTACAGTGTGATATCTCTATAGGACCCCCTGCTGGTCAGTACAGTGTGATATCTCTATAGGGCCCCCTGCTGGTCATTACAGTGTTATATCTCTATAGGGCCCCCTACTGGTCAGTAAAGTGTGATATCTCTATAGGGCCCCCTACTGGTCAGTAAAGTGTGATATCTCTATAGGGCCCTCTGCTGGTCAGTACAGTGTGATATCTCTATAGGGCCCCCTGCTGGTCAGTACAGTGTGATATCTCTATAGGGCCCCCTGCTGGTCAGTACAGTGTGATATCTCTATAGGGCCCCCTGCTGGTCAGTACAGTGTGATATCTTTCTGGGGCCCCCTGCTGGTCAGTACAGTGTGATATCTCTATAGGGCCCCCTACTGGTCAGTACAGTGTGATATCTCTATAGGACCCCCTACTGGTCAGTACAGTGTGATATCTCTATAGGGCCCCCTGCTGGTCAGTACAGTGTGATATCTCTATAGGGCCCCCTGCTGGTCAGTACAGTGTGATATCTCTATAGGGCCCCCTGCTGGTCAGTACAGTGTGATATCTCTATAGGGCCCCCTGCTGGTCAGTACAGTGTGATATCTCTATAGGGCCCCCTGCTGGTCAGTACAGTGTGATATCTCTATAGGGCCCCCTGCTGGTCAGTACAGTGTGATATCTCTATACGGCCCCCTGCTAGTCAGTACAGTGTGATATCTCTATAGGGCCCCCTGCTAGTCAGTACAGTGTGATATCTCTATAGGGCCCCCTGCTGGTCAGTACAGTGTGATATCTCTATAGGGCCCCCTGCTAGTCAGTACAGTGTGATATCTCTATAGGGCCCCCTGCTGGTCAGTACAGTGTGATATCTCTATAGGGCCCCTTACTGGTCAGTACAGTGTGATATCTCTATAGGGCGCCCTGCTGGTCAGTACAGTGTGATATCTCTATAGGGCCCCCTGCTGGTCAGTACAGTGTGATATCTCTATAGGGCCCCCTGCTGGTCAGTACAGTGTGATATCTCTATAGGGCCCCCTGCTAGTCAGTACAGTGTGATATCTCTATAGGGCCCCCTGCTGGTCAGTATAGTGTGATGTCTCTATAGGGCCCCCTGCTGGTCAGTACAGTGTGATATCTCTATAGGGCCCCCTACTGGTCAGTACAATGTGATATCTCTATAGGGCCCTCTGCTGGTCAGTACAGTGTGATGTCTCTATAGGGCCCCCTGCTGGTCAGTACAGTGTGATATCTCTATAGGGCCCCCTACTGGTCAGTACAATGTGATATCTCTATAGGGCCCCCTGCTGGTCAGTACAGTGTGATATCTCTATAGGGCCCCCTGATGGTCAGTACAGTGTGATATCTCTATAGGGCCCCCTGATGGTCAGTACAGTGTGATATCTCTATAGGGTCCCCTGCTGGTCAGTACAGTGTGATATCTGTATAGAGCCCCCTACTGGTCAGTACAGTGTGATATCTCTATAGGGCCCCCTGCTGGTCAGTACAGTGTGATATCTCTCTGGGCCCCCCTGCTGGTCAGTACAGTGTGATATCTCTATAGGGCCCCCTGCTGGTCAGTACAGTGTGATATCTCTCTGGGGCCCCCTGCTGGTCAGTACAGTGTGATATCTCTATAGGGCCCCCTGCTGGTCAGTACAATGTGATATCTCTATAGGACCCCCTGCTGGTCAGTACGGTGTGATATCACTATAGGGTCCCCTGCTGGTCAGTATAGTGTGATATCTCTATAGGGCCCCCTGCTGGTCAGTACAGTGTGATATCTCTATAGGGCCCCCTACTGGTCAGTAAAGTGTGATATCTCTATAGGGCCCTCTGCTGGTCAGTACAGTGTGATATCTCTATAGGGCCCCCTGCTGGTCAGTACAGTGTGATATCTTTCTGGGGCCCCCTGCTGGTCAGTACAGTGTGATATCTCTATAGGGCCCCCTACTGGTCAGTACAGTGTGATATCTCTATAGGGCCCCCTGCTGGTCAGTACAGTGTGATATCTCTATAGGGCCCCCTGCTGGTCAGTACAGTGTGATATCTCTATAGGACCCCCTGCTGGTCAGTACAGTGTGATATCTCTATAGGGCACCCTACTGGTCAGTACAGTGTGATATCTCTATAGGGCCCCCTGCTGGTCAGTACAATGTGATATCTCTATAGGGTCCCCTGCTGGTCAGTACAGTGTGATATCTCTATAGGGCCCCCTGCTGGTCAGTACAATGTGATATCTCTATAGGGCCCTCTGCTGGTCAGTACAGTGTGATATCTCTATAGAGCCCCCTGCTGGTCAGTACAGTGTGATATCTCTATAGGACCCCCTGCTGGTCAGTACAGTGTGATATCTCTATAGGACCCCCTACTGGTCAGTACAGTGTGATATCTCTATAGGGCCCCCTGCTGGTCAGTACAGTGTGATATCTCTATAGGGCCCCCTGCTGGTCAGTACAGTGTGATATCTCTATAGGGCCCCCTGCTGGTCAGTACAGTGTGATATCTCTATAGGGCCCCCTGCTGGTCAGTACAGTGTGATATCTCTATAGGGCCCCCTGCTGGTCAGTACAGTGTGATATCTCTATAGGGCCCCCTGCTGGTCAGTACAGTGTGATATCTCTATACGGCCCCCTGCTGGTCAGTACAGTGTGATATCTCTATAGGGCCCCCTGCTGGTCAGTACAGTGTGATATCTCTATAGGGCCCCTTACTGGTCAGTACAGTGTGATATCTCTATAGGGCCCCCTGCTGGTCAGTACAGTGTGATATCTCTATAGGGCCCCCTGATGGTCAGTACAGTGTGATATCTCTATAGGGCCCCCTGCTGGTCAGTACAGTGTGATATCTCTATAGGACCCCCTGCTGGTCAGTACAGTGTGATATCTCTATAGGGCACCCTACTGGTCAGTACAGTGTGATATCTCTATAGGGCCCCCTGCTGGTCAGTACAATGTGATATCTCTATAGGGTCCCCTGCTGGTCAGTACAGTGTGATATCTCTATAGGGCCCCCTGCTGGTCAGTACAATGTGATATCTCTATAGGGCCCTCTGCTGGTCAGTACAGTGTGATATCTCTATAGAGCCCCCTGCTGGTCAGTACAGTGTGATATCTCTATAGGGCCCCCTGCTGGTCATTACAGTGTTATATCTCTATAGGGCCCCCTACTGGTCAGTAAAGTGTGATATCTCTATAGGGCCCCCTACTGGTCAGTAAAGTGTGATATCTCTATAGGGCCCTCTGCTGGTCAGTACAGTGTGATATCTCTATAGGGCCCCCTGCTGGTCAGTACAGTGTGATATCTCTATAGGGCCCCCTGCTGGTCAGTACAGTGTGATATCTCTATAGGGCCCCCTGCTGGTCAGTACAGTGTGATATCTTTCTGGGGGCCCCCTGCTGGTCAGTACAGTGTGATATCTCTATAGGGCCCCCTACTGGTCAGTACAGTGTGATATCTCTATAGGGCCCCCTGCTGGTCAGTACAGTGTGATATCTCTATAGGGCCCCCTGCTGGTCAGTACAGTGTGATATCTCTATAGGGCCCCCTGCTGGTCAGTACAGTGTGATATCTCTATACGGCCCCCTGCTGGTCAGTACAGTGTGATATCTCTATAGGGCCCCCTGCTGGTCAGTACAGTGTGATATCTCTATAGGGCCCCCTGCTGGTCAGTACAGTGTGATGTCTCTGTAGGGCCCCCTGCTGGTCAGTACAGTGTGATATCTCTATAGGGCCCCCTGCTGGTCATTACAGTGTTATATCTCTATAGGGCCCCCTACTGGTCAGTAAAGTGTGATATCTCTATAGGGCCCCCTACTGGTCAGTAAAGTGTGATATCTCTATAGGGCCCTCTGCTGGTCAGTACAGTGTGATATCTCTATAGGACCCCCTGCTGGTCAGTACAGTGTGATATCTCTATAGGGCCCCCTGCTGGTCATTACAGTGTTATATCTCTATAGGGCCCCCTACTGGTCAGTAAAGTGTGATATCTCTATAGGGCCCCCTACTGGTCAGTAAAGTGTGATATCTCTATAGGGCCCTCTGCTGGTCAGTACAGTGTGATATCTCTATAGGGCCCCCTGCTGGTCAGTACAGTGTGATATCTCTATAGGGCCCCCTGCTGGTCAGTACAGTGTGATATCTCTATAGGGCCCCCTGCTGGTCAGTACAGTGTGATATCTTTCTGGGGCCCCCTGCTGGTCAGTACAGTGTGATATCTCTATAGGGCCCCCTACTGGTCAGTACAGTGTGATATCTCTATAGGACCCCCTACTGGTCAGTACAGTGTGATATCTCTATAGGGCCCCCTGCTGGTCAGTACAGTGTGATATCTCTATAGGGCCCCCTGCTGGTCAGTACAGTGTGATATCTCTATAGGGCCCCCTGCTGGTCAGTACAGTGTGATATCTCTATAGGGCCCCCTGCTGGTCAGTACAGTGTGATATCTCTATAGGGCCCCCTGCTGGTCAGTACAGTGTGATATCTCTATAGGGCCCCCTGCTGGTCAGTACAGTGTGATATCTCTATACGGCCCCCTGCTAGTCAGTACAGTGTGATATCTCTATAGGGCCCCCTGCTAGTCAGTACAGTGTGATATCTCTATAGGGCCCCCTGCTGGTCAGTACAGTGTGATATCTCTATAGGGCCCCCTGCTAGTCAGTACAGTGTGATATCTCTATAGGGCCCCCTGCTGGTCAGTACAGTGTGATATCTCTATAGGGCCCCTTACTGGTCAGTACAGTGTGATATCTCTATAGGGCGCCCTGCTGGTCAGTACAGTGTGATATCTCTATAGGGCCCCCTGCTGGTCAGTACAGTGTGATATCTCTATAGGGCCCCCTGATGGTCAGTACAGTGTGATATCTCTATAGGGCCCCCTACTGGTCAGTACAGTGTGACATCTCTATAGGGCCCCCTGCTGGTCAGTACAGTGTGATATCTCTATAGGGCCCTCTGCTGGTCAGTACAGTGTGATGTCTCTATAGGGCCCCCTGCTGGTCAGTACAGTGTGATATCTCTATAGGGCCCCCTACTGGTCAGTACAATGTGATATCTCTATAGGGCCCCCTGCTGGTCAGTACAGTGTGATATCTCTATAGGGCCCCCTGATGGTCAGTACAGTGTGATATCTCTATAGGGCCCCCTGATGGTCAGTACAGTGTGATATCTCTATAGAGCCCCCTACTGGTCAGTACAGTGTGATATCTCTATAGGGCCCCCTGCTGGTCAGTACAGTGTGATATCTGTATAGAGCCCCCTACTGGTCAGTACAGTGTGATATCTCTATAGGGCCCCCTGCTGGTCAGTACAGTGTGATATCTCTCTGGGCCCCCCTGCTGGTCAGTACAGTGTGATATCTCTATAGGGCCCCCTGCTGGTCAGTACAGTGTGATATCTCTCTGGGGCCCCCTGCTGGTCAGTACAGTGTGATATCTCTATAGGGCCCCCTGCTGGTCAGTACAATGTGATATCTCTATAGGACCCCCTGCTGGTCAGTACGGTGTGATATCACTATAGGGCCCCCTGCTGGTCAGTATAGTGTGATATCTCTATAGGGCCCCCTGCTGGTCAGTACAGTGTGATATCTCTATAGGGCCCCCTACTGGTCAGTAAAGTGTTATATCTCTATAGGGCCTCTTGCTGGTCAGTACAGTGTGATATCTCTATAGGGCCCCCTGCTGGTCAGTACAGTGTGATATCTCTATAGGGCCCCCTGCTGGTCAGTACAGTGTGATATCTCTATAGGGCCCCCTGCTGGTCAGTACAGTGTGATATCTCTATAGGACCCCCTGCTGGTCAGTACAGTGTGATATCTCTATAGGGCCCCCTACTGGTCAGTACAGTGTGATATCTCTATAGGGCCCCCTACTGGTCAGTACAGTGTGATATCTCTATAGGGCCCCCTACTGGTCAGTACAGTGTGATATCTCTATAGGGCCCCCTGCTGGTCAGTACAGTGTGATATCTCTATAGGGCCCCCTGCTGGTCACTACAGTGTGATATCTCTATAGGGCCCCCTGCTGGTCAGTACAGTGTGATATCTCTATAGAGCCCCCTGCTGGTCAGTACAGTGTGATATCTCTATAGGGCCCCCTGCTGGTCAGTACAATGTGATATCTCTATAGGGCCCCCTGCTGGTCAGTACAGTGTGATATCTCTATAGGGCCCCCTGCTGGTCAGTACAGTGTGATATCTCTGTAGAGCCCCCTACTGGTCAGTACAGTGTGATATCTCTATAGGGCCCCCTGCTGGTCATTACAGTGTTATATCTCTATAGGGCCCCCTGCTGGTCAGTACAGTGTGATATCTCTGTAGAGCCCCCTACTGGTCAGTACAGTGTGATATCTCTATAGGGCCCCCTGCTGGTCATTACAGTGTTATATCTCTATAGGGCCCCCTACTGGTCAGTACAGTGTGATATCTCTATAGGGCCCCCTGCTGGTCAGTACAGTGTGATATCTCTATAGGGCCCCCTGCTGGTCAGTACAGTGTGATATCTCTATAGAGCCCCCTGCTGGTCAGTACAGTGTGATATCTCTATAGGGCCCCCTGCTGGTCAGTACAATGTGATATCTCTATAGGGCCCCCTGCTGGTCAGTACAGTGTGATATCTCTATAGGGCCCCCTGCTGGTCAGTACAGTGTGATATCTCTGTAGAGCCCCCTACTGGTCAGTACAGTGTGATATCTCTATAGGGCCCCCTGCTGGTCATTACAGTGTTATATCTCTATAGGGCCCCCTACTGGTCAGTACAGTGTGATATCTCTATAGGGCCCCCTGCTGATCAGTACAGTGTGATATCTCTATAGGGCCCCCTGCTGGTCAGTACAGTGTGATATCTCTATAGGGCCCCCTGCTGGTCAGTACAGTGTGATATCTCTATAGGGCCCCCTGCTGGTCAGTACAGTGTGATATCTCTATAGAGCCCCCTGCTGGTCAGTACAGTGTGATATCTCTATAGGGCCCCCTGCTGGTCAGTACAGTGTGATATCTCTATAGGGCCCCCTGCTGGTCAGTACAGTCTGATATCTCTATAGGGCCCCCTGCTGGTCAGTACAGTGTGATATCTCTATAGGGCCCCCTGCTGGTCATTACAGTGTTATATCTCTATAGGGCCCCCTACTGATCAGTACAGTGTGATATCTCTATAGGGCCCCCTGCTGATCAGTACAGTGTGATATCTCTATAGGGCCCCCTGCTGGTCAGTACAGTGTGATATCTCTATAGGGCCCCCTGCTGGTCAGTACAGTGTGATGTCTCTATAGGGCCCCCTGCTGGTCAGTACAGTGTGATATCTCTATAGGGCCCCCTGCTGGTCAGTACAGTGTGATATCTCTATAGGGCCCCCTACTGGTCAGTACAATGTGATATCTCTATAGGGCCCCCTGCTGGTCAGTACAGTGTGATATCTCTATAGGGCCCCCTGATGGTCAGTACAGTGTGTTATCTCTATAGAGCCCCCTACTGGTCAGTACAGTGTGATATCTCTATAGGGCCCCCTGCTGGTCAGTACAGTGTGATATCTCTATAGGGCCCCCTGCTGGTCAGTACAGTGTGATATCTCTCTGGGGCCCCCTGCTGGTCAGTACAGTGTGATACATCTATAGGGCCCCCTGCTGGTCAGTACAGTGTGATATCTCTATAGGGCCCCCTGCTGGTCAGTACAGTGTGATATCTCTATAGGGCCCCCTGCTGGTCAGTACAGTGTGATATCTCTATAGGGCCCCCTGCTGGTCAGTACAGTGTGATATCTCTATAGGGCCCCCTGCTGGTCAGTACAATGTGATATCTCTATAGGGCCCCCTGCTGGTCAGTACAGTGTGATATCTCTATAGGGCCCCCTGCTGGTCAGTACAGTGTGATATCTCTATAGGGCCCCCTGCTGGTCAGTACAGTGTGATATCTCTCTGGGGCCCCCTGCTGGTCAGTACAGTGTGATACATCTATAGGGCCCCCTGCTGGTCAGTACAGTGTGATATCTTTCTGGGGCCCCCTGCTGGTCAGTACAGTGTGATATCTCTATAGGGCCCCCTGCTGGTCAGTACAGTGTGATATCTCTATAGGGCCCCCTACTGGTCAGTACAATGTGATATCTCTATAGGGCCCCCTGATGGTCAGTACAGTGTGATATCTCTATAGGGCCCCCTGCTGGTCAGTACAATGTGATATCTCTATAGGGCCCCCTGCTGGTCAGTACAGTGTGATATCTCTATAGGGCCCCCTGATGGTCAGTACAGTGTGATATCTCTATAGGGCCCCCTGCTGGTCAGTACAGTGTGATATCTCTATAGGGCCCCCTGTTGGTCAGTACAATGTGATATCTCTATAGGGCCCCCTGCTGGTCAGTACAGTGTGATATCTCTATAGGGCCCCCTGCTGGTCAGTACAGTGTGATATCTCTATAGGGCCCCCTGCTGGTCAGTACAGTGTGATATCTCTATAGGGCCCCCTGCTGGTCAGTACAGTGTGATATCTCTCTGGGGCCCCCTGCTGGTCAGTACAAGGTGATATCTCTATAGGGCCCCCTGCTGGTCAGTACAGTGTGATATCTCCATAGGGCCCCCTGCTGGTCAGTACAATGTGATATCTCTATAGGGCCCCGTGCTGGTCAGTACAGTGTGATATCTCTATAGGGCCCCCTACTAGTCAGTACAGTGTGATATCTCTACAGGGCCCCCTGCTGGTCAGTACAGTGTGATATCTCTATAGGGCCCCCTGCTGGTCAGTACAATGTGATATCTCTATAGGGCCCCCTGCTGGTCAGTACAGTGTGATATCTCTATAGGACCCCCTGCTGGTCAGTACAATGTGATATCTCTATAGGGCCCCCTGCTGGTCAGTACAGTGTGATATCTCTCTGGGGCCCCCTGCTGGTCAGTACAATGTGATATCTCTATAGGGCCCCCTGCTGGTCAGTACAGTGTGATATCTCTCTGGGGCCCCCTGCTGGTCAGTACAATGTGATATCTCTATAGGGCCCCCTACTGGTCAGTACAGTGTGATATCTCTATAGGACCCCCTGTTGGTCAGTACAGTGTGATATCTCTATAGGGCCCCCTGCTGGTCAGTACAGTGTTATATCTCTATAGGGCCCCTTACTGGTCAGTACAGTGTGATATCTCTATAGGGCCCCCTACTGGTCAGTACAGTGTGATATCTCTATAGGGCCCCCTACTGGTCAGTACAGTGTGATATCTCTATAGGGCCCCCTGCTGGTCAGTACAGTGTGATATCTCTATAAAGGGCCATCTACTGGTCAGTACAGTGTGATATCTCTATAGGGCCCCCTGCTGGTCAGTACAGTGTGATATCTCTATAGGGCCCCCTGCTGGTCAGTACAGTGTGATATCTCTATAGGGCCCCCTGCTGGTCAGTACAGTGTGATATCTCTATAGGACCCCCTGCTGGTCAGTACAGTGTGATATCTCTATAGGGCCCCCTACTGGTCAGTACAGTGTGATATCTCTATAGGGCCCCCTACTGGTCAGTACAGTGTGATATCTCTATAGGGCCCCCTACTGGTCAGTACAGTGTGATATCTCTATAGGGCCCCCTGCTGGTCAGTACAGTGTGATATCTCTATAGGGCCCCCTGCTGGTCACTACAGTGTGATATCTCTATAGGGCCCCCTGCTGGTCAGTACAGTGTGATATCTCTATAGGGCCCCCTGCTGGTCAGTACAGTGTGATATCTCTATAGGGCCCCCTGCTGGTCAGTACAGTGTGATATCTCTATAGGGCCCCCTGCTGGTCAGTACAGTGTGATATCTCTGTAGAGCCCCCTACTGGTCAGTACAGTGTGATATCTCTATAGGGCCCCCTGCTGGTCATTACAGTGTTATATCTCTATAGGGCCCCCTACTGGTCAGTACAGTGTGATATCTCTATAGGGCCCCCTGCTGATCAGTACAGTGTGATATCTCTATAGGGCCCCCTGCTGGTCAGTACAGTGTGATATCTCTATAGGGCCCCCTGCTGGTCAGTACAGTGTGATATCTCTATAGGGCCCCCTGCTGGTCAGTACAGTGTGATATCTCTATAGGGCCCCCTGCTGGTCAGTACAGTGTGATATCTCTATAGGGCCCCTGCTGGTCAGTACAGTCTGATATCTCTATAGGGCCCCTGCTGGTCAGTACAGTCTGATATCTCTATAGGGCCCCCTGCTGGTCAGTACAGTGTGATATCTCTATAGGGCCCCCTGCTGGTCACTACAGTGTGATATCTCTATAGGGCCCCCTGCTGGTCAGTACAGTGTGATATCTCTATAGGGCCCCCTGCTGGTCAGTACAGTGTGATATCTCTGTAGAGCCCCCTACTGGTCAGTACAGTGTGATATCTCTATAGGGCCCCCTGCTGGTCATTACAGTGTTATAACCCTATAGGGCCCCCTACTGGTCAGTACAGTGTGATATCTCTATAGGGCCCCCTGCTGATCAGTACAGTGTGATATCTCTATAGGGCCCCCTGCTGGTCAGTACAGTGTGATATCTCTCTGGGGCCCCCTGCTGGTCAGTACAGTGTGATACATCTATAGGGCCCCCTGCTGGTCAGTACAGTGTGATATCTTTCTGGGGCCCCCTGCTGGTCAGTACAGTGTGATATCTCTATAGGGCCCCCTGCTGGTCAGTACAGTGTGATATCTCTATAGGGCCCCCTACTGGTCAGTACAGTGTGATATCTCTATAGGACCCCCTACTGGTCAGTACAGTGTGATATCTCTATAGGGCCCCCTGCTGGTCAGTACAGTGTGATATCTCTATAGGGCCCCCCTGCTGGTCAGTACAGTGTGATATCTCTATAGGGCCCCCTGCTGGTCAGTACAGTGTGATATCTCTATAGGGCCCCCTGCTGGTCAGTACAGTGTGATATCTCTATAGGGCCCCCTGCTGGTCAGTACAGTGTGATATCTCTATAGGGCCCCCTGCTGGTCAGTACAGTGTGATATCTCTATACGGCCCCCTGCTGGTCAGTACAGTGTGATATCTCTATAGGGCCCCCTGCTGGTCAGTACAGTGTGATATCTCTATAGGGCCCCTTACTGGTCAGTACAGTGTGATATCTCTATAGGGCCCCCTGATGGTCAGTACAGTGTGATATCTCTATAGGGCCCCCTGATGGTCAGTACAGTGTGATATCTCTATAGGGCCCCCTGCTGGTCAGTACAGTGTGATATCTCTATAGGACCCCCTGCTGGTCAGTACAGTGTGATATCTCTATAGGGCCCCCTGCTGATCAGTACAGTGTGATATCTCTATAGGGCCCCCTGCTGGTCAGTACAGTGTGATATCTCTCTGGGCCCCCCTGCTGGTCAGTACAGTGTGATATCTCTATAGGGCCCCCTGCTGGTCAGTACAGTGTGATATCTCTCTGGGGCCCCCTGCTGGTCAGTACAGTGTGATATCTCTATAGGGCCCCCTGCTGGTCAGTACAATGTGATATCTCTATAGGACCCCCTGCTGGTCAGTACGGTGTGATATCACTATAGGGCCCCCTGCTGGTCAGTATAGTGTGATATCTCTATAGGGCCCCCTGCTGGTCAGTACAGTGTGATATCTCTATAGGGCCCCCTACTGGTCAGTAAAGTGTGATATCTCTATAGGGCCCTCTGCTGGTCAGTACAGTGTGATATCTCTATAGGGCCCCCTGCTGGTCAGTACAGTGTGATATCTCTATAGGGCCCCCTGCTGGTCAGTACAGTGTTATATCTCTATAGGGCCTCTTGCTGGTCAGTACAGTGTGATATCTCTATAGGGCCCCCTGCTGGTCAGTACAGTGTGATATCTCTATAAAGGGCCATCTACTGGTCAGTACAGTGTGATATCTCTATAGGGCCCCCTGCTGGTCAGTACAGTGTGATATCTCTATAGGGCCCCCTGCTGGTCAGTACAGTGTGATATCTCTATAGGGCCCCCTGCTGGTCAGTACAGTGTGATATCTCTATAGGACCCCCTGCTGGTCAGTACAGTGTGATATCTCTATAGGGCCCCCTACTGGTCAGTACAGTGTGATATCTCTATAGGGCCCCCTACTGGTCAGTACAGTGTGATATCTCTATAGGGCCCCCTACTGGTCAGTACAGTGTGATATCTCTATAGGGCCCCCTGCTGGTCAGTACAGTGTGATATCTCTATAGGGCCCCCTGCTGGTCACTACAGTGTGATATCTCTATAGGGCCCCCTGCTGGTCAGTACAGTGTGATATCTCTATAGAGCCCCCTGCTGGTCAGTACAGTGTGATATCTCTATAGGGCCCCCTGCTGGTCAGTACAGTGTGATATCTCTATAGGGCCCCCTGCTGGTCAGTACAGTGTGATATCTCTGTAGAGCCCCCTACTGGTCAGTACAGTGTGATATCTCTATAGGGCCCCCTGCTGGTCATTACAGTGTTATATCTCTATAGGGCCCCCTGCTGGTCAGTACAGTGTGATATCTCTGTAGAGCCCCCTACTGGTCAGTACAGTGTGATATCTCTATAGGGCCCCCTGCTGGTCATTACAGTGTTATATCTCTATAGGGCCCCCTACTGGTCAGTACAGTGTGATATCTCTATAGGGCCCCCTGCTGGTCAGTACAGTGTGATATCTCTATAGGGCCCCCTGCTGGTCAGTACAGTGTGATATCTCTATAGAGCCCCCTGCTGGTCAGTACAGTGTGATATCTCTATAGGGCCCCCTGCTGGTCAGTACAATGTGATATCTCTATAGGGCCCCCTGCTGGTCAGTACAGTGTGATATCTCTATAGGGCCCCCTGCTGGTCAGTACAGTGTGATATCTCTGTAGAGCCCCCTACTGGTCAGTACAGTGTGATATCTCTATAGGGCCCCCTGCTGGTCATTACAGTGTTATATCTCTATAGGGCCCCCTACTGGTCAGTACAGTGTGATATCTCTATAGGGCCCCCTGCTGATCAGTACAGTGTGATATCTCTATAGGGCCCCCTGCTGGTCAGTACAGTGTGATATCTCTATAGGGCCCCCTGCTGGTCAGTACAGTGTGATATCTCTATAGGGCCCCCTGCTGGTCAGTACAGTGTGATATCTCTATAGGGCCCCCTGCTGGTCAGTACAGTGTGATATCTCTATAGGGCCCCCTGCTGGTCAGTACAGTGTGATATCTCTATAGGGCCCCCTGCTGGTCAGTACAGTCTGATATCTCTATAGGGCCCCCTGCTGGTCAGTACAGTGTGATATCTCTATAGGGCCCCCTGCTGGTCATTACAGTGTTATATCTCTATAGGGCCCCCTACTGATCAGTACAGTGTGATATCTCTATAGGGCCCCCTGCTGATCAGTACAGTGTGATATCTCTATAGGGCCCCCTGCTGGTCAGTACAGTGTGATATCTCTATAGGGCCCCCTGCTGGTCAGTACAGTGTGATGTCTCTATAGGGCCCCCTGCTGGTCAGTACAGTGTGATATCTCTATAGGGCCCCCTGCTGGTCAGTACAGTGTGATATCTCTATAGGGCCCCCTACTGGTCAGTACAATGTGATATCTCTATAGGGCCCCCTGCTGGTCAGTACAGTGTGATATCTCTATAGGGCCCCCTGATGGTCAGTACAGTGTGTTATCTCTATAGAGCCCCCTACTGGTCAGTACAGTGTGATATCTCTATAGGGCCCCCTGCTGGTCAGTACAGTGTGATATCTCTATAGGGCCCCCTGCTGGTCAGTACAGTGTGATATCTCTCTGGGGCCCCCTGCTGGTCAGTACAGTGTGATACATCTATAGGGCCCCCTGCTGGTCAGTACAGTGTGATATCTCTATAGGGCCCCCTGCTGGTCAGTACAGTGTGATATCTCTATAGGGCCCCCTGCTGGTCAGTACAGTGTGATATCTCTATAGGGCCCCCTGCTGGTCAGTACAGTGTGATATCTCTATAGGGCCCCCTGCTGGTCAGTACAATGTGATATCTCTATAGGGCCCCCTGCTGGTCAGTACAGTGTGATATCTCTATAGGGCCCCCTGCTGGTCAGTACAGTGTGATATCTCTATAGGGCCCCCTGCTGGTCAGTACAGTGTGATATCTCTCTGGGGCCCCCTGCTGGTCAGTACAGTGTGATACATCTATAGGGCCCCCTGCTGGTCAGTACAGTGTGATATCTTTCTGGGGCCCCCTGCTGGTCAGTACAGTGTGATATCTCTATAGGGCCCCCTGCTGGTCAGTACAGTGTGATATCTCTATAGGGCCCCCTGCTGGTCAGTACAGTGTGATATCTCTATAGGGCCCCCTGTTGGTCAGTACAATGTGATATCTCTATAGGGCCCCCTGCTGGTCAGTACAGTGTGATATCTCTATAGGGCCCCCTGCTGGTCAGTACAGTGTGATATCTCTATAGGGCCCCCTGCTGGTCAGTACAGTGTGATATCTCTATAGGGCCCCCTGCTGGTCAGTACAGTGTGATATCTCTCTGGGGCCCCCTGCTGGTCAGTACAAGGTGATATCTCTATAGGGCCCCCTGCTGGTCAGTACAGTGTGATATCTCCATAGGGCCCCCTGCTGGTCAGTACAATGTGATATCTCTATAGGGCCCCGTGCTGGTCAGTACAGTGTGATATCTCTATAGGGCCCCCTACTAGTCAGTACAGTGTGATATCTCTATAAAGGGCCATCTACTGGTCAGTACAGTGTGATATCTCTATAGGGCCCCCTGCTGGTCAGTACAGTGTGATATCTCTATAGGGCCCCCTGCTGGTCAGTACAGTGTGATATCTCTATAGGGCCCCCTGCTGGTCAGTACAGTGTGATATCTCTATAGGGCCCCCTGCTGGTCAGTACAGTGTGATATCTCTATAGGACCCCTGCTGGTCAGTACAGTGTGATTTCTCTATAGGGCCACCTACTGGTCAGTACAGTGTGATATCTCTATAGGGCCCCCTACTGGTCAGTACAGTGTGATATCTCTATAGGGCCCCCTGCTGGTCAGTACAGTGTGATATCTCTATAGGGCCCCCTGCTGGTCACTACAGTGTGATATCTCTATAGGGCCCCCTGCTGGTCAGTACAGTGTGATATCTCTATAGGGCCCCCTGCTGGTCAGTACAGTGTGATATCTCTATAGAGCCCCCTGCTGGTCAGTACAGTGTGATATCTCTATAGGGCCCCCTGCTGGTCAGTACAATGTGATATCTCTATAGGGCCCCCTGCTGGTCAGTACAGTGTGATATCTCTACAGGGCCCCCTGCTGGTCAGTACAGTGTGATATCTCTATAGGGCCCCCTGCTGGTCAGTACAATGTGATATCTCTATAGGGCCCCCTGCTGGTCAGTACAGTGTGATATCTCTATAGGACCCCCTGCTGGTCAGTACAATGTGATATCTCTATAGGGCCCCCTGCTGGTCAGTACAGTGTGATATCTCTCTGGGGCCCCCTGCTGGTCAGTACAATGTGATATCTCTATAGGGCCCCCTGCTGGTCAGTACAGTGTGATATCTCTCTGGGGCCCCCTGCTGGTCAGTACAATGTGATATCTCTATAGGGCCCCCTACTGGTCAGTACAGTGTGATATCTCTATAGGACCCCCTGTTGGTCAGTACAGTGTGATATCTCTATAGGGCCCCCTGCTGGTCAGTACAGTGTTATATCTCTATAGGGCCCCTTACTGGTCAGTACAGTGTGATATCTCTATAGGGCCCCCTGCTGGTCAGTACAGTGTGATATCTCTATAAAGGGCCATCTACTGGTCAGTACAGTGTGATATCTCTATAGGGCCCCCTGCTGGTCAGTACAGTGTGATATCTCTATAGGGCCCCCTGCTGGTCAGTACAGTGTGATATCTCTATAGGGCCCCCTGCTGGTCAGTACAGTGTGATATCTCTATAGGACCCCCTGCTGGTCAGTACAGTGTGATATCTCTATAGGGCCCCCTACTGGTCAGTACAGTGTGATATCTCTATAGGGCCCCCTACTGGTCAGTACAGTGTGATATCTCTATAGGGCCCCCTACTGGTCAGTACAGTGTGATATCTCTATAGGGCCCCCTGCTGGTCAGTACAGTGTGATATCTCTATAGGGCCCCCTGCTGGTCACTACAGTGTGATATCTCTATAGGGCCCCCTGCTGGTCAGTACAGTGTGATATCTCTATAGGGCCCCCTGCTGGTCAGTACAGTGTGATATCTCTATAGGGCCCCCTGCTGGTCAGTACAGTGTGATATCTCTATAGGGCCCCCTGCTGGTCAGTACAGTGTGATATCTCTGTAGAGCCCCCTACTGGTCAGTACAGTGTGATATCTCTATAGGGCCCCCTGCTGGTCATTACAGTGTTATATCTCTATAGGGCCCCCTACTGGTCAGTACAGTGTGATATCTCTATAGGGCCCCCTGCTGATCAGTACAGTGTGATATCTCTATAGGGCCCCCTGCTGGTCAGTACAGTGTGATATCTCTATAGGGCCCCCTGCTGGTCAGTACAGTGTGATATCTCTATAGGGCCCCCTGCTGGTCAGTACAGTGTGATATCTCTATAGGGCCCCCTGCTGGTCAGTACAGTGTGATATCTCTATAGGGCCCCCTGCTGGTCAGTACAGTCTGATATCTCTATAGGGCCCCCTGCTGGTCAGTACAGTCTGATATCTCTATAGGGCCCCTGCTGGTCAGTACAGTGTGATATCTCTATAGGGCCCCCTGCTGATCAGTACAGTGTGATATCTCTATAGGGCCCCCTGCTGGTCAGTACAGTGTGATATCTCTATAGGGCCCCCTGCTGGTCAGTACAGTGTGATATCTCTATAGAGCCCCCTGCTGGTCAGTACAGTGTGATATCTCTATAGGACCCCCTGCTGGTCAGTACAGTGTGATATCTCTATAGGGCCCCCTACTGGTCAGTACAGTGTGATATCTCTATAGGGCCCCCTACTGGTCAGTACAGTGTGATATCTCTATAGGGCCCCCTACTGGTCAGTACAGTGTGATATCTCTATAGGGCCCCCTGCTGGTCAGTACAGTGTGATATCTCTATAGGGCCCCCTGCTGGTCACTACAGTGTGATATCTCTATAGGGCCCCCTGCTGGTCAGTACAGTGTGATATCTCTATAGAGCCCCCTGCTGGTCAGTACAGTGTGATATCTCTATAGGGCCCCCTGCTGGTCAGTACAATGTGATATCTCTATAGGGCCCCCTGCTGGTCAGTACAGTGTGATATCTCTATAGGGCCCCCTGCTGGTCAGTACAGTGTGATATCTCTGTAGAGCCCCCTACTGGTCAGTACAGTGTGATATCTCTATAGGGCCCCCTGCTGGTCATTACAGTGTTATATCTCTATAGGGCCCCCTGCTGGTCAGTACAGTGTGATATCTCTGTAGAGCCCCCTACTGGTCAGTACAGTGTGATATCTCTATAGGGCCCCCTGCTGGTCATTACAGTGTTATATCTCTATAGGGCCCCCTACTGGTCAGTACAGTGTGATATCTCTATAGGGCCCCCTGCTGGTCAGTACAGTGTGATATCTCTATAGGGCCCCCTGCTGGTCAGTACAATGTGATATCTCTATAGGGCCCCCTGCTGGTCAGTACAGTGTGATATCTCTATAGGGCCCCCTGCTGGTCAGTACAGTGTGATATCTCTGTAGAGCCCCCTACTGGTCAGTACAGTGTGATATCTCTATAGGGCCCCCTGCTGGTCATTACAGTGTTATATCTCTATAGGGCCCCCTACTGGTCAGTACAGTGTGATATCTCTATAGGGCCCCCTGCTGATCAGTACAGTGTGATATCTCTATAGGGCCCCCTGCTGGTCAGTACAGTGTGATCTCTCTATAGGGCCCCCTGCTGGTCAGTACAGTGTGATATCTCTATAGGGCCCCCTGCTGGTCAGTACAGTGTGATATCTCTATAGGGCCCCCTGCTGGTCAGTACAGTGTGATATCTCTATAGGGCCCCCTGCTGGTCAGTACAGTGTGATATCTCTATAGGGCCCCCTGCTGGTCAGTACAGTCTGATATCTCTATAGGGCCCCCTGCTGGTCAGTACAGTGTGATATCTCTATAGGGCCCCCTGCTGGTCATTACAGTGTTATATCTCTATAGGGCCCCCTACTGATCAGTACAGTGTGATATCTCTATAGGGCCCCCTGCTGATCAGTACAGTGTGATATCTCTATAGGGCCCCCTGCTGGTCAGTACAGTGTGATATCTCTATAGGGCCCCCTGCTGGTCAGTACAGTGTGATATCTCTATAGGGCCCCCTGCTGGTCAGTACAGTGTGATATCTCTATAGGGCCCCCTGCTGGTCAGTACAGTGTGATATCTCTATAGGGCCCCCTGCTGGTCAGTACAATGTGATATCTCTATAGGGCCCCCTGCTGGTCAGTACAGTGTGATATCTCTATAGGGCCCCCTGCTGGTCAGTACAGTGTGATATCTCTATAGGGCCCCCTGCTGGTCAGTACAGTGTGATATCTCTCTGGGGCCCCCTGCTGGTCAGTACAGTGTGATACATCTATAGGGCCCCCTGCTGGTCAGTACAGTGTGATATCTTTCTGGGGCCCCCTGCTGGTCAGTACAGTGTGATATCTCTATAGGGCCCCCTGCTGGTCAGTACAGTGTGATATCTCTATAGGGCCCCCTGCTGGTCAGTACAGTGTGATATCTCTATAGGGCCCCCTGTTGGTCAGTACAATGTGATATCTCTATAGGGCCCCCTGCTGGTCAGTACAGTGTGATATCTCTATAGGGCCCCCTGCTGGTCAGTACAGTGTGATATCTCTATAGGGCCCCCTGCTGGTCAGTACAGTGTGATATCTCTATAGGGCCCCCTGCTGGTCAGTACAGTGTGATATCTCTCTGGGGCCCCCTGCTGGTCAGTACAAGGTGATATCTCTATAGGGCCCCCTGCTGGTCAGTACAGTGTGATATCTCCATAGGGCCCCCTGCTGGTCAGTACAATGTGATATCTCTATAGGGCCCCGTGCTGGTCAGTACAGTGTGATATCTCTATAGGGCCCCCTACTAGTCAGTACAGTGTGATATCTCTATAAAGGGCCATCTACTGGTCAGTACAGTGTGATATCTCTATAGGGCCCCCTGCTGGTCAGTACAGTGTGATATCTCTATAGGGCCCCCTGCTGGTCAGTACAGTGTGATATCTCTATAGGGCCCCCTGCTGGTCAGTACAGTGTGATATCTCTATAGGGCCCCCTGCTGGTCAGTACAGTGTGATATCTCTATAGGACCCCTGCTGGTCAGTACAGTGTGATATCTCTATAGGGCCCCCTACTGGTCAGTACAGTGTGATATCTCTATAGGGCCCCCTGCTGGTCAGTACAGTGTGATATCTCTATAGGGCCCCCTGCTGGTCACTACAGTGTGATATCTCTATAGGGCCCCCTGCTGGTCAGTACAGTGTGATATCTCTATAGGGCCCCCTGCTGGTCAGTACAGTGTGATATCTCTATAGAGCCCCCTGCTGGTCAGTACAGTGTGATATCTCTATAGGGCCCCCTGCTGGTCAGTACAATGTGATATCTCTATAGGCCCCCTGCTGGTCAGTACAGTGTGATATCTCTACAGGGCCCCCTGCTGGTCAGTACAGTGTGATATCTCTATAGGGCCCCCTGCTGGTCAGTACAATGTGATATCTCTATAGGGCCCCCTGCTGGTCAGTACAGTGTGATATCTCTATAGGACCCCCTGCTGGTCAGTACAATGTGATATCTCTATAGGGCCCCCTGCTGGTCAGTACAGTGTGATATCTCTCTGGGGCCCCCTGCTGGTCAGTACAATGTGATATCTCTATAGGGCCCCCTGCTGGTCAGTACAGTGTGATATCTCTCTGGGGCCCCCTGCTGGTCAGTACAATGTGATATCTCTATAGGGCCCCCTACTGGTCAGTACAGTGTGATATCTCTATAGGACCCCCTGTTGGTCAGTACAGTGTGATATCTCTATAGGGCCCCCTGCTGGTCAGTACAGTGTTATATCTCTATAGGGCCCCTTACTGGTCAGTACAGTGTGATATCTCTATAGGGCCCCCTGCTGGTCAGTACAGTGTGATATCTCTATAAAGGGCCATCTACTGGTCAGTACAGTGTGATATCTCTATAGGGCCCCCTGCTGGTCAGTACAGTGTGATATCTCTATAGGGCCCCCTGCTGGTCAGTACAGTGTGATATCTCTATAGGGCCCCCTGCTGGTCAGTACAGTGTGATATCTCTATAGGACCCCCTGCTGGTCAGTACAGTGTGATATCTCTATAGGGCCCCCTACTGGTCAGTACAGTGTGATATCTCTATAGGGCCCCCTACTGGTCAGTACAGTGTGATATCTCTATAGGGCCCCCTACTGGTCAGTACAGTGTGATATCTCTATAGGGCCCCCTGCTGGTCAGTACAGTGTGATATCTCTATAGGGCCCCCTGCTGGTCACTACAGTGTGATATCTCTATAGGGCCCCCTGCTGGTCAGTACAGTGTGATATCTCTATAGGGCCCCCTGCTGGTCAGTACAGTCTGATATCTCTATAGGGCCCCCTGCTGGTCAGTACAGTGTGATATCTCTATAGGGCCCCCTGCTGGTCAGTACAGTGTGATATCTCTGTAGAGCCCCCTACTGGTCAGTACAGTGTGATATCTCTATAGGGCCCCCTGCTGGTCATTACAGTGTTATATCTCTATAGGGCCCCCTACTGGTCAGTACAGTGTGATATCTCTATAGGGCCCCCTGCTGATCAGTACAGTGTGATATCTCTATAGGGCCCCCTGCTGGTCAGTACAGTGTGATATCTCTATAGGGCCCCCTGCTGGTCAGTACAGTGTGATATCTCTATAGGGCCCCCTGCTGGTCAGTACAGTGTGATATCTCTATAGGGCCCCCTGCTGGTCAGTACAGTGTGATATCTCTATAGGGCCCCCTGCTGGTCAGTACAGTCTGATATCTCTATAGGGCCCCCTGCTGGTCAGTACAGTGTGATATCTCTATAGGGCCCCCTGCTGGTCACTACAGTGTGATATCTCTATAGGGCCCCCTGCTGGTCAGTACAGTGTGATATCTCTATAGGGCCCCCTGCTGGTCAGTACAGTGTGATATCTCTGTAGAGCCCCCTACTGGTCAGTACAGTGTGATATCTCTATAGGGCCCCCTGCTGGTCATTACAGTGTTATAACCCTATAGGGCCCCCTACTGGTCAGTACAGTGTGATATCTCTATAGGGCCCCCTGCTGATCAGTACAGTGTGATATCTCTATAGGGCCCCCTGCTGGTCAGTACAGTGTGATATCTCTCTGGGGCCCCCTGCTGGTCAGTACAGTGTGATACATCTATAGGGCCCCCTGCTGGTCAGTACAGTGTGATATCTTTCTGGGGCCCCCTGCTGGTCAGTACAGTGTGATATCTCTATAGGGCCCCCTGCTGGTCAGTACAGTGTGATATCTCTATAGGGCCCCCTACTGGTCAGTACAGTGTGATATCTCTATAGGACCCCCTACTGGTCAGTACAGTGTGATATCTCTATAGGGCCCCCTGCTGGTCAGTACAGTGTGATATCTCTATAGGGCCCCCCTGCTGGTCAGTACAGTGTGATATCTCTATAGGGCCCCCTGCTGGTCAGTACAGTGTGATATCTCTATAGGGCCCCCTGCTGGTCAGTACAGTGTGATATCTCTATAGGGCCCCCTGCTGGTCAGTACAGTGTGATATCTCTATAGGGCCCCCTGCTGGTCAGTACAGTGTGATATCTCTATACGGCCCCCTGCTGGTCAGTACAGTGTGATATCTCTATAGGGCCCCTTACTGGTCAGTACAGTGTGATATCTCTATAGGGCGCCCTGCTGGTCAGTACAGTGTGATATCTCTATAGGCCCCCTGCTGGTCAGTACAGTGTGATATCTCTATAGGGCCCCCTGATGGTCAGTACAGTGTGATATCTCTATAGGGCCCCCTGCTGGTCAGTACAGTGTGATATCTCTATAGGACCCCCTGCTGGTCAGTACAGTGTGATATCTCTATAGGGCCCCCTACTGGTCAGTACAGTGTGATATCTCTATAGGGCCCCCTGCTGGTCAGTACAATGTGATATCTCTATAGGGTCCCCTGCTGGTCAGTACAGTGTGATATCTCTATAGGGCCCCCTGCTGGTCAGTACAATGTGATATCTCTATAGGGCCCTCTGCTGGTCAGTACAGTGTGATATCTCTATAGAGCCCCCTGCTGGTCAGTACAGTGTGATATCTCTATAGGGCCCCCTGCTGGTCATTACAGTGTTATATCTCTATAGGGCCCCCTACTGGTCAGTAAAGTGTGATATCTCTATAGGGCCCCCTACTGGTCAGTAAAGTGTGATATCTCTATAGGGCCCTCTGCTGGTCAGTACAGTGTGATATCTCTATAGGGCCCCCTGCTGGTCAGTACAGTGTGATATCTCTATAGGGCCCCCTGCTGGTCAGTACAGTGTGATATCTCTATAGGGCCCCCTGCTGGTCAGTACAGTGTGATATCTTTCTGGGGCCCCCTGCTGGTCAGTACAGTGTGATATCTCTATAGGGCCCCCTACTGGTCAGTACAGTGTGATATCTCTATAGGACCCCCTACTGGTCAGTACAGTGTGATATCTCTATAGGGCCCCCTGCTGGTCAGTACAGTGTGATATCTCTATAGGGCCCCCTGCTGGTCAGTACAGTGTGATATCTCTATAGGGCCCCCTGCTGGTCAGTACAGTGTGATATCTCTATAGGGCCCCCTGCTGGTCAGTACAGTGTGATATCTCTATAGGGCCCCCTGCTGGTCAGTACAGTGTGATATCTCTATAGGGCCCCCTGCTGGTCAGTACAGTGTGATATCTCTATACGGCCCCCTGCTGGTCAGTACAGTGTGATATCTCTATAGGGCCCCCTGCTGGTCAGTACAGTGTGATATCTCTATAGGGCCCCTTACTGGTCAGTACAGTGTGATATCTCTATAGGGCCCCCTGATGGTCAGTACAGTGTGATATCTCTATAGGGCCCCCTACTGGTCAGTACAGTGTGATATCTCTATAGGGCCCCCTGCTGGTCAGTACAGTGTGATATCTCTATAGGGCCCCCTGCTGGTCAGTACAGTGTGATATCTCTATAGGGCCCCCTGCTGGTCAGTACAGTGTGATGTCTCTAGGGCCCCCTGCTGGTCAGTACAGTGTGATATCTCTATAGGGCCCCCTACTGGTCAGTACAATGTGATATCTCTATAGGGCCCCCTGCTGGTCAGTACAGTGTGATGTCTCTATAGGGCCCCCTGCTGGTCAGTACAGTGTGATATCTCTATAGGGCCCCCTACTGGTCAGTACAATGTGATATCTCTATAGGGCCCCCTGCTGGTCAGTACAGTGTGATATCTCTATAGGGCCCCCTGATGGTCAGTACAGTGTGATATCTCTATAGGGCCCCCTGATGGTCAGTACAGTGTGATATCTCTATAGAGCCCCCTACTGGTCAGTACAGTGTGATATCTCTATAGGGCCCCCTGCTGGTCATTACAGTGTTATATCTCTATAGGGCCCCCTACTGGTCAGTACAGTGTGATATCTCTATAGGGCCCCCTGCTGGTCAGTACAGTGTGATATCGCTATAGGGCCCCCTGCTGGTCAGTACAGTGTGATATCTCTATAGGGCCCCCTGCTGGTCAGTACAGTGTGATATCTCTATAGGGCCCCCTACTTGTCAGTACAGTGTGATATCTCTATAGGGCCCCCTGCTGGTCAGTACAGTGTGATATCTCTATAGGGCCCCCTGCTGGTCAGTACAGTGTGATATCGCTATAGGGCCCCCTGCTGGTCAGTACAGTGTGATATCTCTATAGGGCCCTCTGCTGGTCAGTACAGTGTGATATCTCTATAGGGCCCCCTGCTGGTCAGTACAGTGTGATATCTCTATAGGGCCCCCGGCTCGTCAGTACCATGTGATATCTCTATAGGGCCCCCTGCTGGTCAGTACAGTGTGATATCTCTATAGGGCCCCCTGCTGGTCAGTACAGTGTGATATCTCTATAGGGCCCCCTGCTGGTCAGTACAGTGTGATATCTCTATAGGGCCCCCGGCTCGTCAGTACCGTGTGATATCTCTATAGGGCCCCCTGCTGGTCAGTACAGTGTGATATCTCTATAGGGCCCCCTGCTGGTCAGTACAGTGTGATATCTCTATAGGGCCCCCTGCTGGTCAGTACAGTGTGATATCTCTATAGGGCCCCCTGCTGGTCAGTACAGTGTGATGTCTCTATAGGGCCCCCTGCTGGTCAGTACAGTGTGATATCTCTATAGGGCCCCCTACTGGTCAGTACAATGTGATATCTCTATAGGGCCCCCTGCTGGTCAGTACAGTGTGATATCTCTATAGGGCCCCCTGATGGTCAGTACAGTGTGATATCTTTATAGGGCCCCCTGCTGGTCAGTACAGTGTGATATCTCTATAGGGCCCCCTACTGGTCAGTACAGTGTGATATCTCTATAGGGCCCCCTGCTGGTCAGTACAGTGTGATATCTCTATAGGGCCCCCTGCTGGTCAGTACAGTGTGATATCTCTATAGGGCCCCCTGCTGGTCAGTACAGTGTGATATCTCTCTGGGGCCCCCTGCTGGTCAGTACAGTGTGATATCTCTATAGGGCCCCCTGCTGGTCAGTACAGTGTGATATCTCTATAGGGTCCCCTGTTGGTCAGTACAGTGTGATATCTCTCTGGGGCCCCCTGCTGGTCAGTACAGTGTGATATCTCTATAGGGCCCCCTGCTGTTTAGTACAGTGTGATATCTCTATAGGGCCCCCTGCTGGTCAGTACAGTGTGATATCTCTATAGGGGCCCCTGCTGGTCAGTACACTGTGATATCTCTATAGGGCCCCCTGCTGGTCAGTACAGTGTGATATCGCTATAGGGCCCCCTGCTGGTCAGTACAGTGTGATATCTCTATAGGGCCCTCTGCTGGTCAGTACAGTGTGATATCTCTATAGGGCCCCCTGCTGGTCAGTACAGTGTGATATCTCTATAGGGCCCCCTACTTGTCAGTACAGTGTGATATCTCTATAGGGCCCCCTGCTGGTCAGTACAGTGTGATATCTCTATAGGGCCCCCTGCTGGTCAGTACAGTGTGATATCTCTATAGAGCCCCCTGCTGGTCAGTACAGTGTGATATCTCTATAGGGCCCCCTTTTGGTCAGTACAGTGTGATATCTTTATAGGGCCCCCTGCTGGTCAGTACAGTGTGATATCTCTATAGGACCCCCTGCTGGTCAGTACAGTGTGATATCTCTATAGGGCCCCCTACTGGTCAGTACAGTGTGATATCTCTATAGGGCCCCCTGCTGGTCAGTACAATGTGATATCTCTATAGGCCCCCCTGCTGATCAGTACAGTGTGATATCTCTATAGTGCCCCCTTTTGGTCAGTACAGTGTGATATCTCTATAGGGCCCCCTGCTGGTCAGTACAGTGTGATATCTCTATAGGACCCCCTGCTGGTCAGTACAGTGTGATATCTCTATAGGGCCCCCTACTGGTCAGTACAGTGTGATATCTCTATAGGGCCCCCTGCTGGTCAGTACAATGTGATATCTCTATAGGGTCCCCTGCTGGTCAGTACAGTGTGATATCTCTATAGGGCCCCCTGCTGGTCAGTACAGTGTGATATCTCTATAGGGCCCCCTGCTGGTCAGTACAGTGTGATATCTCTATAGGGCCCCTGCTGGTCAGTACAGTGTTATATCTCTATAGGGCCCCCTACTGGTCAGTACAGTGTGATATCTCTATAGGGCCCTCTGCTGGTCAGTACAGTGTGATATCTCTATAGGGCCCCCTGCTGGTCAGTACAGTGTGATATCTCTATAGGGCCCCCTACTGGTCAGTACAGTGTGATATCTCTATAGGCCCCCCTGCTGGTCAGTACAGTGTGATATCTCTATAGGGCCCCCTGCTGGTCAGTACAGTGTGATATCTCTATAGGGCCCCCTGCTGGTCAGTACAGTGTGATATCTCTATAGGGCCCCCTGCTGGTCAGTACAGTGTGATATCTTTCTGGGGCCCCCTGCTGGTCAGTACAGTGTGATATCTCTATAGGGCCCACTACTGGTCAGTACAGTGTGATTTATCTCCTATAGGGGCCCCTTACTGGTCAGTACAGTGTGATATCTCTATAGGGCCCCCTGCTGGTCATTACAGTGTTATATCTCTATAGGGCCCCCTACTGGTCAGTACAGTGTGATATCTCTATAGAGCCCCCTGCTGGTCAGTACAGTGTGATATCTCTATAGGGCCCCCAGCTCGTCAGTACCATGTGATATCTCTATAGGGCCCCCTGCTGGTCAGTACAGTGTGATATCTCTATAGGGCCCCCTGCTGGTCAGTACAGTGTGATATCTCTATAGGGCCCCCTGCTGGTCAGTACAGTGTGATATCTCTATAGGGCCCCCTGCTGGTCAGTACAATGTGATATCTCTATAGGGCCCCCTGCTGGTCAGTACAGTGTGATATCTCTATAGGGCCCCCTGCTGGTCAGTACAGTGTGATATCTCTATAGGGCCCCCTGCTGGTCAGTACAGTGTGATATCTCTATAGGGCCCCCTGCTGGTCAGTACAGTGTGATATCTCTCTTGGGCCCCCTGCTTGTCAGTACAGTGTGATATCTCTATAGGGCCCCCTGCTAGTCAGTACAGTGTGATATCTCTATAGGGCCCCCTGCTGGTCAGTACAGTGTGATATCTCTCTGGGGCCCCCTGCTGGTCAGTACAAGGTGATATCTCTATAGGGCCCCCTGCTGGTCAGTACAGTGTGATATCTCTATAGGGCCCCCTGCTGGTCAGTACAGTGTGATGTCTCTATAGGGCCCCCTGCTGGTCAGTACAGTGTGATATCTCTATAGGGCCCCCTGCTGGTCAGTACAGTGTGATATCTCTATAGGGCCCCCTGCTGGTCAGTACAATGTGATATCTCTATAGGGCCCCCTACCGGTCAGTACAATGTGATATCTCTACAGGGCCCCCTGCTGGTCAGTACAGTGTGATATCTCTATAGGGCCCTCTGCTGGTCAGTACAGTGTGATATCTCTATAGGGCCCCTGCTGGTCAGTACAATGTGATATCTCTATAGGGCCCCCTGCTGGTCAGTACAGTGTGATATCTCTATAGGGCCCCCTGCTGGTCAGTACAGTGTGATATCTCTCTGGGCCCCCTGCTGGTCAGTACAGTGTGATATCTCTATAGGGCCCCCTGCTGGTCAGTACAGTGTGATATCTCTATAGGGCCCCCTGCTGGTCAGTACAGTGTGATATCTCTATAGAGCCCCCTGCTGGTCAGTACAGTGTGATATCTCTATAGGGCCCCTGCTGGTCAGTACAATGTGATATCTCTATAGGGCCCCCTGCTGGTCAGTACAGTGTGATATCTCTACAGGGCCCCCTGCTGGTCAGTACAGTGTGATATCTCTATAGGGCCCCCTGCTGGTCAGTACAATGTGATATCTCTATAGGGCCCCCTGCTGGTCAGTACAGTGTGATATCTCTATAGGGCCCCTGCTGGTCAGTACAGTGTGATATCTCTCTGGGCCGCCTGCTGGTCAGTACAGTGTGATATCTCTATAGGGCCCCCTGCTGGTCAGTACAGTGTGATATCTCTATAGGGCCCCCTGCTGGTCAGTACAGTGTGATATCTCTATAGGGCCCCCTGCTGGTCAGTACAGTGTGATATCTTTCTGGGAACCCCTGCTGGTCAGTACAATGTGATATCTCTATAGGGCCCCCTGCTGGTCAGTACAGTGTGAAATCTCTATAGGGCCCCCTGCTGGTCAGTACAGTGTGATATCTCTATAGGGCCCCCTGCTGGTCAGTACAGTGTGATATCTTTTGGGGCCCCCTGCTGGTCAGTACAGTGTGATATCTCTATAGGGCCCCCTGCTGGTCAGTACAGTGAGATATCTCTATAGGGCCCCCTGCTGGTCAGTACAGTGTGATATCTCTATAGGGCCCCCTGCTGGTCAGTACAGTGTGATATCTCTATAGGGCCCCCTGCTGGTCAGTACAGTGTGATATCTCTATAGGGCCCCCTGCTGGTCAGTACAGTGTGATATCTCTATAGGGCCCCCTGCTGGTCAGTACAGTGTGATATCTCTATAGGGCCCCCTGCTGGTCAGTACAGTGTGATATCTCTATAGGGCCCCCTGCTGGTCAGTACAGTGTGATATCTCTATAGGGCCCCCTGCTGGTCAGTACAGTGTGATATCTCTACAGGGCCCCCTGCTGGTCAGTACAGTGTGATATCTCTATAGGGCCCCCTGCTGGTCAGTACAGTGTGATATTTCTATAGGGCCCCCTGCTGGTCAGTACAGTGTGATATCTCTATAGGGCCCCCTGCTGGTCAGTACAGTGTGATATCTCTCTGGGGCCCCCTGCTGGTCAGTACAGTGTGATATCTCTATAGGGCCCCCTGCTGGTCAGTACAATGTGATATCTCTATAGAGCCCCCTGCTGGTCAGTACAGTGTGATATCTCTATAGGGCCCCCTGCTGGTCAGTACAATGTGATATCTCTCTGGGGCCCCCTGCTGGTCAGTACAGTGTGATATCTCTATAGCGCCCCCTGCTGGTCAGTACAGTGTGATATCTCTATAGGGCCCCCTGCTGGTCAGTACAGTGTGATATCTCTATAGGGCCCCCTGCTGGTCAGTACAGTGTGATATCTCTCTGGGGCCCCCTGCTGGTCAGTACAGTGTGATATCTCTCTGGGGCCCCCTGCTGGTCAGTACAGTGTGATATCTCTATAGGGCCCCCTGCTGGTCAGTACAGTGTGATATCTCTATACGGCCCCCTGCTGGTCAGTACAGTGTGATATCTCTATAGGGCCCCCGGCTGGTCAGTACAATGTGATATCTCTATAGGGCCCCCTGCTGGTCAGTACAGTGTGATATCTCTCTGGGGCCCCCTGCTGGTCAGTACAGTGTGATATCTCTATAGGGCCCCCTGCTGGTCAGTACAGTGTGATATCTCTCTGGGGCCCCCTGCTGGTCAGTACAGTGTGATATCTCTTGGGCCCCCTGCTGGTCAGTACAGTGTGATATCTCTCTGGGGCCCCCTGCTGGTCAGTACAAGGTGATATCTCTATAGGGGCCCCTGCTGGTCAGTACAGTGTGATATCTCTTGGGCCCCCTGCTGGTCAGTACAGTGTGATATCTCTCTGGGGCCCCCTGCTGGTCAGTACAGTGTGATATCTCTATAGCGCCCCCTGCTGGTCAGTACAGTGTGATATCTCTATAGGGCCCCCTGCTGGGTCAGTACAGTGTGATATCTCTATAGGGCCCCCTGCTGGTCAGTACAGTCTGATATCTCTCTGGGGCCCCCTACTGGTCAGTACAGTGTGATATCTCTATAGGGCCCCCTACTGGTCAGTACAGTGTGACATCTCTATAGGGCCCTCTGCTGGTCAGTACAGTGTGATATCTCTATAGAGCCCCCTGCTGGTCAGTACAGTGTGATGTCTCTATAGGGTCCCCTGCTGGTCAGTACAGTGTGATATCTCTATAGGGCCCCCTACTGGTCAGTACAGTGTGATAGCTCTATAGGGCACCCTGCTGGTCAGTACAGTGTGATATCTCTATAGGGCCCCCTGCTGGTCAGTACAGTGTGATATCTCTATAGGGCCCCCTGCTGGTCAGTACAGTGTGATATCTCTATAGGGCCCCCTGCTGGTCAGTACAATGTGATATCTCTATAGGGCCCCCAGCTGGTCAGAACAGTGTGATATCTCTATAGGGCCCACTGCTGGTCAGTATATATTGTGATATCTCTATAGGGCCCCCTGCTGGTCAGTACAGTGTGATATCTCTATAGGGCCCCCTGCTGGTCAGTACAGTGTGATATCCTCTATAGGGCCCCCTGCTGGTCAGTACAGTGTGATATCTCTATAGGGCCCCCTGCTGGTCAGTACAGTGTGATATCTCTATAGGGCCCCCTGCTGGTCAGTATAGTGTGATATCTCTATAGGGCCCCCTGCTGGTCAGCACAGTGTGATATCTCTATAGGGCCCCCTGCTGGTCAGTACAGTGTGATATCTCTATAGGGCCCCCTGCTGGTCAGTATAGTGTGATATCTCTATAGGGCCCCCTGCTGGTCAGTACAGTGTGATATCTCTATAGGGCCCCCTACTGGTCAGTACAGTGTGATATCTCTATAGGGCCCCCTGCTGGTCAGTACAGTGTGATATCTCTATAGGGCCCCCTGCTGGTCAGTACAGTGTGATATCTCTATAGGGCCCCCTACTGGTCAGTACAGTGTGATATCTCTATAGGGCCCCCTGCTGGTCAGTACAATGTGATATCTCTATAGGGCCCCCTGCTGGTCAGTACAGTGTGATATCTCTATAGGGCCCCCTGCTGGTCAGTACAGTGTGATATCTCTATAGGGCCCCCTGCTGGTCAGTACAGTGTGATATCTCTATAGGGCCCCCTACTGGTCAGTACAGTGTGATATCTCTATAGGGCCATCTACTGGTCAGTACAGTGTGATATCTCTATAGGGCCCCCTGCTGGTCAGAACAGTGTGATATCTCTATAGGGCCCCCTGCTGGTCAGTACAGTGTGATATCTCTATAGGGCCCCCTGCTGGTCAGTACAATGTGATATCTCTATAGGGCCCCCTGCTGGTCAGTACAGTGTGATATCTCTACAGGGCCCCCTGCTGGTCAGTACAGTGTGATATCTCTAGTGGACCCCCTGCTGGTCAGTACAGTGTGATATCTCTATAGGACCCCCTGCTGGTCAGTACAGTGTGATATCTCTATAGGGCCCCCTGCTGGTCAGTACAGTGTGATATCTCTAGTGGACCCCCTGCTGGTCAGTACAGTGTGATATCTCTATAGGACCCCCTGCTGGTCAGTACAGTGTGATATCTCTATAGGGCCCCCTGCTGGTCAGTACAGTGTGATATCTCTATAGAGCCCCCTACTGGTCAGTACAGTGTGATATCTCTATAGGGCCCCCTGCTGGTCAGTACAGTGTGATATCTCTCTGGGGCCCCCTGCTGGTCAGTACAGTGTGATATCTCTATAGGGCCCCCTACTGGTCAGTACAGTGTGATATCTCTATAGGGCCCCCTGCTGGTCAGTACAGTGTGATATCTCTCTGGGGCCCCCTGCTGGTCAGTACAGTGTGATATCTCTATAGGGCCCCCTGCTGGTCAGTACAGTGTGATATCTCTATAGGGCCCCCTACTGGTCAGTACAGTGTGATATCTCTATAGGGCCCCCTGCTGGTCAGTACAGTGTGATATCTCTATAGGGCCCCCAGCTGGTCAGAACAGTGTGATATCTCTATAGGGCCCCCTGCTGGTCAGTACAGTGTGATATCTCTATAGGGCCCCCTGCTGGTCAGTACAGTGTAATATCTCTCTTGGGCCCCCTGCTGGTCAGTACAGTGTGATATCTCTCTGGGGCCCCCTGCTGGTCAGTACAGTGTGATATCTCTATAGGGCCCCCTGCTGGTCAGTACAGTGTGATATCTCTATAGGGCCCACTACTGGTCAGTACAGTGTGATATCTCTATAGGGCCCCCTGCTGGTCAGTACAGTGTGATATCTCTATAGGGCCCCCTGCTGGTCAGTACAATGTGATATCTCTATAGGGCCCCCTGCTGGTCAGTACAGTGTGATGTCGCTATAGGGCCCCCTGCTGGTCAGTACAGTGTGATATCTCTATAGGGCCCCCTGCTGGTCAGTACAGTGTGATATCTCTATAGGGTCCCCTGCTGGTCAGTACAGTGTGATATCTCTATAGGGCCCCCTGCTGGTCAGTACAGTGTGATATCTCTACAGGGCCCCATGCTGGTCAGTACAGTGTGATATCTCTATAGGCCCCCCTGCTGGTCAGTACAGTGTGATATCTCTATAGGGCCCCCTGCTGGTCAGTACAGTGTGATATCTCTATAGGGCCCCCTGCTGGTCAGTACAGTGTGATATCTCTATAGGGCCCCCTACCGGTCAGTACAGTGTGATATCTCTATAGGGCCCCCCGCTGGTCAGTACAGTGTGATATCTCTATAGGGCCCCCTGCTGGTCAGTACAGTGTGATATCTCTATAGGGCCCCCTGCTGGTCAGTACAGTGTGATATCTCTATAGGGCCCCCTGCTGGTCAGTACAGTGTGATATCTCTACAGGGCCCCATGCTGGTCAGTACAGTGTGATATCTCTATAGGCCCCCCTGCTGGTCAGTACAGTGTGATATCTCTATAGGGCCCCCTGCTGATCAGTACAGTGTGATATCTCCCTGGGGCCCCCTGCTGGTCAGTACAGTGTGATATCTCTATAGGGCCCCCTGCTGGTCAGTACAATGTGATATCTCTATAGGGCCCCCTGCTGGTCAGTACAGTGTGATATCTCTATAGGGCCCCCTGCTGGTCAGTACAGTGTGATATCTCTCTGGGGCCCCCTGCTGGTCAGTACAGTGTGATATCTCTCTGGGGCCCCCTGCTGGTCAGTACAGTGTGATATCTCTATAGGGCCCCCTGCTGGTCAGTACAGTGTGATATCTCTATACGGCCCCCTGCTGGTCAGTACAGTGTGATATCTCTATAGGGCCCCCGGCTGGTCAGTACAATGTGATATCTCTATAGGGCCCCCTGCTGGTCAGTACAGTGTGATATCTCTCTGGGGCCCCCTGCTGGTCAGTACAGTGTGATATCTCTATAGGGCCCCCTGCTGGTCAGTACAGTGTGATATCTCTCTGGGGCCCCCTGCTGGTCAGTACAGTGTGATATCTCTTGGGCCCCCTGCTGGTCAGTACAGTGTGATATCTCTCTGGGGCCCCCTGCTGGTCAGTACAAGGTGATATCTCTATAGGGGCCCCTGCTGGTCAGTACAGTGTGATATCTCTTGGGCCCCCTGCTGGTCAGTACAGTGTGATATCTCTCTGGGGCCCCCTGCTGGTCAGTACAGTGTGATATCTCTATAGCGCCCCCTGCTGGTCAGTACAGTGTGATATCTCTATAGGGCCCCCTGCTGGTCAGTACAGTGTGATATCTCTATAGGGCCCCCTGCTGGTCAGTACAGTGTGATATCTCTATAGGGCCCCCTGCTGGTCAGTACAGTCTGATATCTCTCTGGGGCCCCCTACTGGTCAGTACAGTGTGATATCTCTATAGGGCCCCCTACTGGTCAGTACAGTGTGACATCTCTATAGGGCCCTCTGCTGGTCAGTACAGTGTGATATCTCTATAGAGCCCCCTGCTGGTCAGTACAGTGTGATGTCTCTATAGGGTCCCCTGCTGGTCAGTACAGTGTGATATCTCTATAGGGCCCCCTACTGGTCAGTACAGTGTGATAGCTCTATAGGGCACCCTGCTGGTCAGTACAGTGTGATATCTCTATAGGGCCCCCTGCTGGTCAGTACAGTGTGATATCTCTATAGGGCCCCCTGCTGGTCAGTACAGTGTGATATCTCTATAGGGCCCCCTGCTGGTCAGTACAATGTGATATCTCTATAGGGCCCCCAGCTGGTCAGAACAGTGTGATATCTCTATAGGGCCCACTGCTGGTCAGTATATATTGTGATATCTCTATAGGGCCCCCTGCTGGTCAGTACAGTGTGATATCTCTATAGGGCCCCCTGCTGGTCAGTACAGTGTGATATCTCTATAGGGCCCCCTGCTGGTCAGTACAGTGTGATATCTCTATAGGGCCCCCTGCTGGTCAGTACAGTGTGATATCTCTATAGGGCCCCCTGCTGGTCAGTATAGTGTGATATCTCTATAGGGCCCCCTGCTGGTCAGCACAGTGTGATATCTCTATAGGGCCCCCTGCTGGTCAGTACAGTGTGATATCTCTATAGGGCCCCCTGCTGGTCAGTATAGTGTGATATCTCTATAGGGCCCCCTGCTGGTCAGTACAGTGTGATATCTCTATAGGGCCCCCTACTGGTCAGTACAGTGTGATATCTCTATAGGGCCCCCTGCTGGTCAGTACAGTGTGATATCTCTATAGGGCCCCCTGCTGGTCAGTACAGTGTGATATCTCTATAGGGCCCCCTACTGGTCAGTACAGTGTGATATCTCTATAGGGCCCCCTGCTGGTCAGTACAATGTGATATCTCTATAGGGCCCCCTGCTGGTCAGTACAGTGTGATATCTCTATAGGGCCCCCTGCTGGTCAGTACAGTGTGATATCTCTATAGGGCCCCCTGCTGGTCAGTACAGTGTGATATCTCTATAGGGCCCCCTACTGGTCAGTACAGTGTGATATCTCTATAGGGCCATCTACTGGTCAGTACAGTGTGATATCTCTATAGGGCCCCCTGCTGGTCAGAACAGTGTGATATCTCTATAGGGCCCCCTGCTGGTCAGTACAGTGTGATATCTCTATAGGGCCCCCTGCTGGTCAGTACAATGTGATATCTCTATAGGGCCCCCTGCTGGTCAGTACAGTGTGATATCTCTACAGGGCCCCCTGCTGGTCAGTACAGTGTGATATCTCTAGTGGACCCCCTGCTGGTCAGTACAGTGTGATATCTCTATAGGACCCCCTGCTGGTCAGTACAGTGTGATATCTCTATAGGGCCCCCTGCTGGTCAGTACAGTGTGATATCTCTAGTGGACCCCCTGCTGGTCAGTACAGTGTGATATCTCTATAGGACCCCCTGCTGGTCAGTACAGTGTGATATCTCTATAGGGCCCCCTGCTGGTCAGTACAGTGTGATATCTCTATAGAGCCCCCTACTGGTCAGTACAGTGTGATATCTCTATAGGGCCCCCTGCTGGTCAGTACAGTGTGATATCTCTCTGGGGCCCCCTGCTGGTCAGTACAGTGTGATATCTCTATAGGGCCCCCTACTGGTCAGTACAGTGTGATATCTCTATAGGGCCCCCTGCTGGTCAGTACAGTGTGATATCTCTCTGGGGCCCCCTGCTGGTCAGTACAGTGTGATATCTCTATAGGGCCCCCTACTGGTCAGTACAGTGTGATATCTCTATAGGGCCCCCTGCTGGTCAGTACAGTGTGATATCTCTATAGGGCCCCCTACTGGTCAGTACAGTGTGATATCTCTATAGGGCCCCCTGCTGGTCAGTACAGTGTGATATCTCTATAGGGCCCCCAGCTGGTCAGAACAGTGTGATATCTCTATAGGGCCCCCTGCTGGTCAGTACAGTGTGATATCTCTATAGGGCCCCCTGCTGGTCAGTACAGTGTGATATCTCTCTTGGGCCCCCTGCTGGTCAGTACAGTGTGATATCTCTCTGGGGCCCCCTGCTGGTCAGTACAGTGTGATATCTCTATAGGGCCCCCTGCTGGTCAGTACAGTGTGATATCTCTATAGGGCCCACTACTGGTCAGTACAGTGTGATATCTCTATAGGGCCCCCTGCTGGTCAGTACAGTGTGATATCTCTATAGGGCCCCCTGCTGGTCAGTACAATGTGATATCTCTATAGGGCCCCCTGCTGGTCAGTACAGTGTGATGTCGCTATAGGGCCCCCTGCTGGTCAGTACAGTGTGATATCTCTATAGGGCCCCCTGCTGGTCAGTACAGTGTGATATCTCTATAGGGTCCCCTGCTGGTCAGTACAGTGTGATATCTCTATAGGGCCCCCTGCTGGTCAGTACAGTGTGATATCTCTACAGGGCCCCATGCTGGTCAGTACAGTGTGATATCTCTATAGGCCCCCCTGCTGGTCAGTACAGTGTGATATCTCTATAGGGCCCCCTGCTGGTCAGTACAGTGTGATATCTCTATAGGGCCCCCTGCTGGTCAGTACAGTGTGATATCTCTATAGGGCCCCCTACCGGTCAGTACAGTGTGATATCTCTATAGGGCCCCCCGCTGGTCAGTACAGTGTGATATCTCTATAGGGCCCCCTGCTGGTCAGTACAGTGTGATATCTCTATAGGGCCCCCTGCTGGTCAGTACAATGTGATATCTCTATAGGGCCCCCTACTGGTCAGTACAGTGTGATATCTCTATAGAGCCCCCTGCTGGTCAGTACAATGTGATATCTCTATAGGGCCCCCTGCTGGTCAGTACAATGTGATATCTCTATAGGGCCCCCTGCTGGTCAGTACAGTGTGATGTCGCTATAGGGCCCCCTGCTGGTCAGTACAGTGTGATATCTCTATAGGGCCCCCTACTGGTCAGTACAGTGTGATATCTCTATAGGGCCCCCCGCTGGTCAGTACAGTGTGATATCTCTATAGGGCCCCCTGCTGGTCAGTACAGTGTGATATCTCTATAGGGCCCCATGCTGGTCAGTACAGTGTGATATCTCTACAGGGCCCCATGCTGGTCAGTACAGTGTGATATCTCTATAGGGCCCCCTGCTGGTCAGTACAGTGTGATATCTCCCTGGGGCCCCCTGCTGGTCAGTACAGTGTGATATCTCTATAGGGCCCCTTACTGGTCAGTACAGTGTGATATCTCTATAGGGCCCCCTGCTAGTCAGTACAGTGTGATATCTCTATAGGGCCCCCTGCTGGTCAGTACAATGTGATATCTCTATAGGGCCCCCTGCTGGTCAGTACAGTGTGATATCTCTACAGGGCCCCCTGCTGGTCAGTACAGTGTGATATCTCTATAGGGCCACCTGCTGGTCAGTACAATGTGATATCTCTATAGGGCCCCCAGCTGGTCAGAACAGTGTGATATCTCTATAGGGCCCCCTGCTAGTCAGTACAGTGTGATATCTCTATAGGGCCCCCTGCTGGTCAGTACAATGTGATATCTCTATAGGGCCCCCTGCTGGTCAGTACAGTGTGATATCTCTATAGGGCCCCCAGCTGGTCAGAACAGTGTGATATCTCTATAGGGCCCCCTGCTAGTCAGTACAGTGTGATATCTCTATAGGGCCCCCTGCTGGTCAGTACAATGTGATATCTCTACAGGGCCCCCTGCTGGTCAGTACAGTGTGATATCTCTATAGGGCCCCCTGCTGGTCAGTACAATGTGATATCTCTATAGGACCCCCTGCTGGTCAGTACAGTGTGATATCTCTATAGAGCCCCCTGCTGGTCAGTACAATGTGATATCTCTATAGGGCCCCCTGCTGGTCAGTACAATGTGATATCTCTACAGGGCCCCCTGCTGGTCAGTACAGTGTGATATCTCTCTGGGGCCCCCTGCTGGTCAGTACAGTGTGATATCTCTATAGGGCCCCCTGCTGGTCAGTACAGTGTGATATCTCTATAGGGCCCCCTGCTGGTCAGTACAGTGTGATATCTCTATAGAGCCCCCTGCTGGTCAGTACAATGTGATATCTCTATAGGGCCCCCAGCTGGTCAAAACAGTGTGATATCTCTATAGGGCCCCCTGCTGGTCAGTACAGTGTGATATCTCTATAGGGCCCCCTGCTGGTCAGTACAATGTGATATCTCTACAGGGCCCCCTGCTGGTCAGTACAGTGTGATATCTCTATAGGGCCCCCTGCTGGTCAGTACAGTGTGATATCTCTAAAGGGCCCCCAGCTGGTCAAAACAGTGTGATATCTCTATAGGGCCCCCTGCTGGTCAGTACAGTGTGATATCTCTATAGGGCCCCCTGCTGGTCAGTACAGTGTGATATCTCTATAGGTCCCCCTGCTGGTCAGTACAGTGTGATATCTCTCTTGGGCCCCCTGCTGGTCAGTACAGTGTGATATCTCTATAGGGCCCCCTGCTGGTCAGTACAGTGTGATATCTCTATAGGGCCCCCTGCTGGTCAGTACAGTGTGATATCTCTATAGGGCCCCCTGCTGGTCAGTACAGTGTGATATCTCTACAGGGCCCCCTGCTGGTCAGTACAGTGTGATATCTCTATAGGGCCCCCTACTGGTCAGTACAGTGTGATATCTCTCTGGGGCCCCCTGCTGGTCAGTACAGTGTGATATCTCTATAGGGCCCACTACTGGTCAGTACAGTGTGATATCTCTATAGGGCCCCCTGCTGGTCAGTACAGTGTGATATCTCTCTGGGGCCCCACGCTGGTCAGTACAGTGTGATATCTCCATAGGGCCCCCTGCTGGTCAGTACAATGTGATATCTCTATAGGGCCCCCTGCTGGTCAGTACAGTGTGATATCTCTCTGGGGCCCCACGCTGGTCAGTACAGTGTGATATCTCTATAGGGCCCCCTGCTGGTCAGTACAGTGTGATATCTCTATAGGGCCCCCTGCTGGTCAGTACAGTGTGATATCTCTATAGGACCCCCTGCTGGTCAGTACAATGTGATATCTCTATAGGGCCCCCTACTGGTCAGTACAGTGTGATATCTCTATAGGGCCCCCTGCTGGTCAGTACAGTGTGATATCTCTATAGGACCCCCTGCTGGTCAGTACAGTGTAATATCTCTATAGGACCCCCTGCTGGTCAGTACAGTGTGATATCTCTATAGAGCCCCCTGCTGGTCAGTACAGTGTGATATCTCTATAGGGCCCCCTGGTGGTCATTACAGTGTGATATCTCTATAGGGCCCCCTGGTGGTAAGTACATTGTGATATCTCTATAGGGCCCCCTGCTGGTCAGTACAGTGTGATATCTCTATAGGGCCCCCTGGTGGTCAGTACATTGTGATATCTCTATAGGGCCCCCTGCTGGTCAGTACAGTGTGATATCTCTCTGGGGCCCCCTGCTGGTCAGTACAGTGTGATATCTCTATAGGGCCCCCTATTGGTCAGTACAGTGTGATATCTCTATAGGGCCCCCTGCTGGTCAGTACAGTGTGATATCTCTATAGGGCCCCCTGCTGGTCAGTACAGTGTGATATCTCTATAGGGCCCCCTGCTGGTCAGTACAGTGTGATATCTCTATAGGGCCCCCTGCTGCTCAGTACAGTGTGATATCTCCATAGGGCCCCCTGCTGGTCAGTACAGTGTGATATCTCTATAGGGCCCCCTGCTGGTCAGTACAGTGTGATGTCTCTATAGGGGCCCCTGCTGGTCAGTACAATGTGATATCTCCCTGGGGCCCCCTGCTGGTCAGTACAGTGTGATATCTCTTTAGGGCCCCCTGCTGGTCAGTACAGTGTGATATCTCTATAGAGCCCCCTGCTGGTCAGTACAGTGTGATATATCTATAGGGCCCCCTGCTGGTCAGTACAATGTGATATCTCTATAGGGCCCCCTGCTGGTCAGTACAGTGTGATATATCTATAGGGCCCCCTGCTGGTCAGTACAATGTGATATCTCTATAGGGCCCCCTGCTGGTCAGTACAGTGTGATATCTCTATAGGGCCCCCTGCTGGTCAGTACAGTGTGATATATCTATAGGGCCCCCTGCTGGTCAGTACAGTGTGATATCTCTATAGGGCCCCCTGCTGGTCAGTACAGTGTGATATCTCTATAGGGCCCCCTGCTGGTCAGTACAGTGTGATATCTCTATAGGGCCCCCTGCTGGTCAGTACAGTGTGATATCTCTATAGGGCCCCCTGCTGGTCAGTACAGTGTGATATCTCTATAGGGCCCCCTACTGGTCAGTACAGTGTGATATCTCTATAGGGCCCCCTACTGGTCAGTACAGTGTGATATCTCTATAGGGCCCCCTACTGGTCAGTACAGTGTGATATCTCTATAGGGCCCCCTGCTGGTTAGTTCAGTGTGATATCTCTATAGGGCCCCCTGCTGGTCAGTACAGTGTGATATCTCTATAGGGCCCCCTACTGGTCAGTACAGTGTGATATCTCTATAGGGCCCCCTGCTGGTCAGTACAGTGTGATATCTCTATAGGGCCCCCTGCTGGTCAGTACAATGTGATATCTCTATAGGGCCCCCTGCTGGTCAGTACAGTGTGATATCTCTATAGGGCCCCTTACTGGTCAGTACAGTGTGATATCTCTATAGGGCCCCCTGCTGGTCAGTACAGTGTGATATCTCTATAGGACCCCCTGCTGGTCAGTACAGTGTAATATCTCTATAGGACCCCCTGCTGGTCAGTACAGTGTGATATCTCTATAGAGCCCCCTGCTGGTCAGTACAGTGTGATATCTCTATAGGGCCCCCTGGTGGTCAGTACATTGTGATATCTCTATAGGGCCCCCTGCTGGTCAGTACAGTGTGATATCTCTATAGGGCCCCCTGCTGGTCAGTACAGTGTAATATCTCTATAGGACCCCCTGCTGGTCAGTACAGTGTGATATCTCTATAGAGCCCCCTGCTGGTCAGTACAGTGTGATATCTCTATAGGGCCCCCTGGTGGTAAGTACATTGTGATATCTCTATAGGGCCCCCTGCTGGTCAGTACAGTGTGATATCTCTATAGGGCCCCCTGGTGGTCAGTACATTGTGATATCTCTATAGGGCCCCCTGCTGGTCAGTACAGTGTGATATCTCTCTGGGGCCCCCTGCTGGTCAGTACAGTGTGATATCTCTATAGGGCCCCCTATTGGTCAGTACAGTGTGATATCTCTATAGGGCCCCCTGCTGGTCAGTACAGTGTGATATCTCTATAGGGCCCCCTGCTGGTCAGTACAGTGTGATATCTCTATAGGGCCCCCTGCTGGTCAGTACAGTGTGATATCTCTATAGGGCCCCCTGCTGCTCAGTACAGTGTGATATCTCCATAGGGCCCCCTGCTGGTCAGTACAATGTGATATCTCTATAGGGCCCCCTGCTGGTCAGTACAGTGTGATGTCTCTATAGGGGCCCCTGCTGGTCAGTACAATGTGATATCTCCCTGGGGCCCCCTGCTGGTCAGTACAGTGTGATATCTCTATAGGGCCCCCTGCTGGTCAGTACAATGTGATATCTCTATAGAGCCCCCTGCTGGTCAGTACAATGTGATATCTCTATAGAGCCCCCTGCTGGTCAGTACAGTGTGATATATCTATAGGGCCCCCTGCTGGTCAGTACAATGTGATATCTCTATAGGGCCCCCTGCTGGTCAGTACAGTGTGATATATCTATAGGGCCCCCTGCTGGTCAGTACAGTGTGATATCTCTATAGGGCCCCCTGCTGGTCAGTACAGTGTGATATCTCTATAGGGCCCCCTGCTGGTCAGTACAGTGTGATATCTCTATAGGGCCCCCTGCTGGTCAGTACAGTGTGATATCTCTATAGGGCCCCCTGCTGGTCAGTACAGTGTGATATCTCTATAGGGTACCCTGCTGGTCAGTACAGTGTGATATCTCTATAGGGCCCCATGCTGGTCAGTACAGTGTGATATCTCTATAGGGCCCCCTGCTGGTCATTACAGTGTGATATCTCTATAGGGCCCCCTGCTGGTCAGTACAGTGTGATATCTCTATAGGGCCCCCTGCTGGTCAGTACAGTGTGATATCTCTATAGGGTACCCTGCTGGTCAGTACAGTGTGATATCTCTATAGGGCCCCCTGCTGGTCAGTACAGTGTGATATCTCTATAGGACCCCCTGCTGGTCAGTACAGTGTAATATCTCTATAGGACCCCCTGCTGGTCAGTACAGTGTGATATCTCTATAGAGCCCCCTGCTGGTCAGTACAGTGTGATATCTCTATAGGGCCCCCTGGTGGTCAGTACATTGTGATATCTCTATAGGGCCCCCTGCTGGTCAGTACAGTGTGATATCTCTATAGGGCCCCCTGCTGGTCAGTACAGTGTAATATCTCTATAGGACCCCCTGCTGGTCAGTACAGTGTGATATCTCTATAGAGCCCCCTGCTGGTCAGTACAGTGTGATATCTCTATAGGGCCCCCTGGTGGTAAGTACATTGTGATATCTCTATAGGGCCCCCTGCTGGTCAGTACAGTGTGATATCTCTATAGGGCCCCCTGGTGGTCAGTACATTGTGATATCTCTATAGGGCCCCCTGCTGGTCAGTACAGTGTGATATCTCTCTGGGGCCCCCTGCTGGTCAGTACAGTGTGATATCTCTATAGGGCCCCCTATTGGTCAGTACAGTGTGATATCTCTATAGGGCCCCCTGCTGGTCAGTACAGTGTGATATCTCTATAGGGCCCCCTGCTGGTCAGTACAGTGTGATATCTCTATAGGGCCCCCTGCTGGTCAGTACAGTGTGATATCTCTATAGGGCCCCCTGCTGCTCAGTACAGTGTGATATCTCCATAGGGCCCCCTGCTGGTCAGTACAATGTGATATCTCTATAGGGCCCCCTGCTGGTCAGTACAGTGTGATGTCTCTATAGGGGCCCCTGCTGGTCAGTACAATGTGATATCTCCCTGGGGCCCCCTGCTGGTCAGTACAGTGTGATATCTCTATAGGGCCCCCTGCTGGTCAGTACAATGTGATATCTCTATAGAGCCCCCTGCTGGTCAGTACAATGTGATATCTCTATAGAGCCCCCTGCTGGTCAGTACAGTGTGATATATCTATAGGGCCCCCTGCTGGTCAGTACAATGTGATATCTCTATAGGGCCCCCTGCTGGTCAGTACAGTGTGATATATCTATAGGGCCCCCTGCTGGTCAGTACAGTGTGATATCTCTATAGGGCCCCCTGCTTGTCAGTACAGTGTGATATCTCTATAGGGCCCCCTGCTGGTCAGTACAGTGTGATATCTCTATAGGGCCCCCTGCTGGTCAGTACAGTGTGATATCTCTATAGGGCCCCCTGCTGGTCAGTACAGTGTGATATCTCTATAGGGTACCCTGCTGGTCAGTACAGTGTGATATCTCTATAGGGCCCCATGCTGGTCAGTACAGTGTGATATCTCTATAGGGCCCCCTGCTGGTCATTACAGTGTGATATCTCTATAGGGCCCCCTGCTGGTCAGTACAGTGTGATATCTCTATAGGGCCCCCTGCTGGTCAGTACAGTGTGATATCTCTATAGGGCCCCCTGCTGGTCAGTACAGTGTGATATCTCTATAGGGCCCCCTGCTGGTCAGTACAGTGTGATATCTCTATAGGGTACCCTGCTGGTCAGTACAGTGTGATATCTCTATAGGGCCCCCTGCTGGTCAGTACAGTGTGATATCTCTATAGGGCCCCCTACTGGTCAGTACAGTGTGATATCTCTATAGGGCCCCCTGCTGGTCAGTACAGTGTGATATCTCTATAGGGCCCCCAGCTGGTCAGAACAGTGTGATATCTCTATAGGGCCCCCTGCTGGTCAGTACAGTGTGATATCTCTATAGGGCCCCCTGCTGGTCAGTACAGTGTGATATCTCTCTTGGGCCCCCTGCTGGTCAGTACGGTGTGATATCTCTCTGGGGCCCCCTGCTGGTCAGTACAGTGTGATATCTCTATAGGGCCCCCTGCTGGTCAGTACAGTGTGATATCTCTATAGGGCCCACTACTGGTCAGTACAGTGTGATATCTCTATAGGGCCCCCTGCTGGTCAGTACAGTGTGATATCTCTATAGGGCCCCCTGCTGGTCAGTACAATGTGATATCTCTATAGGGCCCCCTGCTGGTCAGTACAGTGTGATGTCGCTATAGGGCCCCCTGCTGGTCAGTACAGTGTGATATCTCTATAGGGCCCCCTACTGGTCAGTACAGTGTGATATCTCTATAGGGCCCCCCCGCTGGTCAGTACAGTGTGATATCTCTATAGGGCCCCCTGCTGGTCAGTACAGTGTGATATCTCTATAGGGCCCCATGCTGGTCAGTACAGTGTTATATCTCTACAGGGCCCCATGCTGGTCAGTACAGTGTGATATCTCTATAGGCCCCCCTGCTGGTCAGTACAGTGTGATATCTCTATAGGGCCCCCTGCTGGTCAGTACAGTGTGATATCTCCCTGGGGCCCCCTGCTGGTCAGTACAGTGTGATATCTCTATAGGGCCCCCTGCTGGTCAGTACAATGTGATATCTCTATAGGGCCCCCTGCTGGTCAGTACAGTGTGATATCTCTATAGGGCCCCCTGCTGGTCAGTACAGTGTGATATCTCTATAGGGCCCCCTGCTGGTCAGTACAATGTGATATCTCTATAGGGCCCCCTGCTGGTCAGTACAGTGTGATATCTCTATAGGGCCCCCTGCTGGTCAGTACAGTGTGATATCTCTATAGGGCCCCTTACTGGTCAGTACAGTGTGATATCTCTATAGGGCCCCCTGCTGGTCAGTACAGTGTGATATCTCTATAGGGCCCCTGCTGGTCAGTACAGTGTGATATCTCTATAGGGCCCCCTGCTGGTCAGTACAGTGTGATATCTCTATAGGGCCCCCTGCTGGTCAGTACAGTGTGATATCTCTATAGGGCCCCCTGCTGGTCAGTACAGTGTGATATCTCTATAGGGCCCCCTGCTGGTCAGTACAGTGTGATATCTCTATAGGGCCACCTGCTGGTCAGTACAATGTGATATCTCTATAGGGCCCCCTGCTGGTCAGTACAATGTGATATCTCTATAGGGCCCCCTGCTAGTCAGTACAGTGTGATATCTCTATAGGGCCCCCTGCTGGTCAGTACAATGTGATATCTCTATAGGGCCCCCTGCTGGTCAGTACAGTGTGATATCTCTACAGGGCCCCCTGCTGGTCAGTACAGTGTGATATCTCTATAGGGCCACCTGCTGGTCAGTACAATGTGATATCTCTATAGGGCCCCCAGCTGGTCAGAACAGTGTGATATCTCTATAGGGCCCCCTGCTAGTCAGTACAGTGTGATATCTCTATAGGGCCCCCTGCTGGTCAGTACAATGTGATATCTCTACAGGGCCCCCTGCTGGTCAGTACAGTGTGATATCTCTATAGGGCCCCCTGCTGGTCAGTACAGTGTGATATCTCTATAGGGCCCCCTGCTGGTCAGTACAGTGTGATATCTCTCTGGGGCCCCCTGCTGGTCAGAACAGTGTGATATCTCTATAGGGCCCCCTGCTGGTCAGTACAGTGTGATATCTCTATAGGGCCCCATGCTGGTCAGTACAGTGTGATATCTCTATAGGGCCCCCTGCTGGTCAGTACAGTGTGATATCTCTATAGGACCCCCTGCTGGTCAGTACAATGTGATATCTCTATAGGGCCCCCTGCCGGTCAGTACAGTGTGATATCTCCCTGGGGCCCCCTGCTGGTCAGTACAGTGTGATATCTCTATAGGGCCCCCTGCTGGTCAGTACAGTGTGATATCTCTATAGGGCCCCCTACTGGTCAGTACAGTGTGATATCTCTATAGGGCCCCCTGCTGGTCAGTACAGTGTAATATCTCTATAGGACCCCCTGCTGGTCAGTACAGTGTGATATCTCTATAGAGCCCCCTGCTGGTCAGTACAGTGTGATATCTCTATAGGGCCCCCTGGTGGTCAGTACATTGTGATATCTCTATAGGGCCCCCTGCTGGTCAGTACAGTGTGATATCTCTATAGGGCCCCCTGGTGGTAAGTACATTGTGATATCTCTATAGGGCCCCCTGCTGGTCAGTACAGTGTGATATCTCTATAGGGCCCCCTGGTGGTCAGTACATTGTGATATCTCTATAGGGCCCCCTGCTGGTCAGTACAGTGTGATATCTCTCTGGGGCCCCCTGCTGGTCAGTACAGTGTGATATCTCTATAGGGCCCCCTGCTGGTCAGTACAGTGTGATATCTCTATAGGGCCCCCTGCTGGTCAGTACAGTGTGATATCTCTATAGGGCCCCCTGCTGGTCAGTACAGTGTGATATCTCTATAGGGCCCCCTGCTGCTCAGTACAGTGTGATATCTCCATAGGGCCCCCTGCTGGTCAGTACAGTGTGATATCTCTATAGGGCCCCCTGCTGGTCAGTACAGTGTGATGTCTCTATAGGGGCCCCTGCTGGTCAGTACAATGTGATATCTCCCTGGGGCCCCCTGCTGGTCAGTACAGTGTGATATCTCTATAGGGCCCCCTGCTGGTCAGTACAGTGTGATATCTCTATAGAGCCCCCTGCTGGTCAGTACAGTGTGATATATCTATAGGGCCCCCTGCTGGTCAGTACAATGTGATATCTCTATAGGGCCCCCTGCTGGTCAGTACAGTGTGATATATCTATAGGGCCCCCTGCTGGTCAGTACAATGTGATATCTCTATAGGGCCCCCTGCTGGTCAGTACAGTGTGATATATCTATAGGGCCCCCTGCTGGTCAGTACAGTGTGATATCTCTATAGGGCCCCCTGCTGGTCAGTACAGTGTGATATCTCTATAGGGCCCCCTGCTGGTCAGTACAGTGTGATATCTCTATAGGGCCCCCTGCTGGTCAGTACAGTGTGATATCTCTATAGGGCCCCCTGCTGGTCAGTACAGTGTGATATCTCTATAGGGCCCCCTACTGGTCAGTACAATGTGATATCTCTATAGGGCCCCCTGCTGGTCAGTACAGTGTGATATCTCTATAGGGCCCCCTGCTGGTCAGTACAGTGTGATACCTCTATAGGGCCCCCTGCTGGTCAGTACAGTGTTATATCTCTATAGGACCCCTTACTGGTCAGTAGAGTGTGATATCTCTATAGGGCCCCCTGCTGGTCAGTACAGTGTGATATCTCTATAGGGCCCCCTGCTGGTCAGTACAGTGTGATATCTCTATAGGGCCCCTTACTGGTCAGTACAGTGTGATATCTCTATAGGGCCCCCTGCTGGTCAGTACAGTGTGATATCTCTATAGGGCCCCCTACTGGTCAGTACAGTGTGATATCTCTATAGGACCCCCTGCTGGTCAGTACAGTGTAATATCTCTATAGGACCCCCTGCTGGTCAGTACAGTGTGATATCTCTATAGAGCCCCCTGCTGGTCAGTACAGTGTGATATCTCTATAGGGCCCCCTTGTGGTCAGTACATTGTGATATCTCTATAGGGCCCCCTGCTGGTCAGTACAGTGTGATATCTCTATAGGGCCCCCTGGTGGTAAGTACATTGTGATATCTCTATAGGGCCCCCTGCTGGTCAGTACAGTGTGATATCTCTATAGGGCCCCCTGGTGGTCAGTACATTGTGATATCTCTATAGGGCCCCCTGCTGGTCAGTACAGTGTGATATCTCTCTGGGGCCCCCTGCTGGTCAGTACAGTGTGATATCTCTATAGGGCCCCCTATTGGTCAGTACAGTGTGATATCTCTATAGGGCCCCCTGCTGGTCAGTACAGTGTGATATCTCTATAGGGCCCCCTGCTGGTCAGTACAGTGTGATATCTCTATAGGGCCCCCTGCTGCTCAGTACAGTGTGATATCTCCATAGGGCCCCCTGCTGGTCAGTACAATGTGATATCTCTATAGGGCCCCCTGCTGGTCAGTACAGTGTGATGTCTCTATAGGGGCCCCTGCTGGTCAGTACAATGTGATATCTCCCTGGGGCCCCCTGCTGGTCAGTACAGTGTGATATCTCTATAGAGCCCCTGCTGGTCAGTACAGTGTGATATCTCTATAGGGCCCCCTGCTGGTCAGTACAGTGTGATATCTCTATAGGGCCCCCTACTGGTCAGTACAGTGTGATATCTCTATAGGGCCCCCTACTGGTCAGTACAGTGTGATATCTCTATAGAGCCCCCTGCTGGTCAGTACAGTGTGATATATCTATAGGGCCCCCTGCTGGTCAGTACAATGTGATATCTCTATAGGGCCCCCTGCTGGTCAGTACAGTGTGATATATCTATAGGGCCCCCTGCTGGTCAGTACAATGTGATATCTCTATAGGGCCCCCTGCTGGTCAGTACAGTGTGATATATCTATAGGGCCCCCTGCTGGTCAGTACAGTGTGATATCTCTATAGGGCCCCCTGCTGGTCAGTACAGTGTGATATCTCTATAGGGCCCCCTGCTGGTCAGTACAGTGTGATACCTCTATAGGGCCCCCTGCTGGTCAGTACAGTGTGATATCTCTATAGGGCCCCTTACTGGTCAGTACAGTGTGATATCTCTATAGGGCCCCCTGCTGGTCAGTACAGTGTGATATCTCTATAGGGCCCCCTGCTGGTCAGTACAGTGTGATATCTCTATAGGGCCCCCTGCTGGTCAGTACAGTGTGATATCTCTATAGGGCCCCCTGCTGGTCAGTACAGTGTGATATCTCTATAGGGCCCCCTGCTGGTCAGTACAGTGTGATATCTCTATAGGGCCCCCTGCTGGTCAGTACAATGTGATATCTCTATAGGGCCCCCTGCTGGTCAGTACAGTGTGATATCTCTATAGGGCCCCCTACTGGTCAGTACAGTGTGATATCTCTATAGGGCCCCCTACTGGTCAGTACAGTGTGATATCTCTATAGAGCCCCCTGCTGGTCAGTACAGTGTGATATATCTATAGGGCCCCCTGCTGGTCAGTACAATGTGATATCTCTATAGGGCCCCCTGCTGGTCAGTACAGTGTGATATATCTATAGGGCCCCCTGCTGGTCAGTACAATGTGATATCTCTATAGGGCCCCCTGCTGGTCAGTACAGTGTGATATATCTATAGGGCCCCCTGCTGGTCAGTACAGTGTGATATCTCTATAGGGCCCCCTGCTGGTCAGTACAGTGTGATATCTCTATAGGGCCCCCTGCTGGTCAGTACAGTGTGATACCTCTATAGGGCCCCCTGCTGGTCAGTACAGTGTGATATCTCTATAGGGCCCCTTACTGGTCAGTACAGTGTGATATCTCTATAGGGCCCCCTGCTGGTCAGTACAGTGTGATATCTCTATAGGGCCCCCTGCTGGTCAGTACAGTGTGATATCTCTATAGGGCCCCCTGCTGGTCAGTACAGTGTGATATCTCTATAGGGCCCCCTGCTGGTCAGTACAGTGTGATATCTCTATAGGGCCCCCTGCTGGTCAGTACAGTGTGATATCTCTATAGGGCCCCCTGCTGGTCAGTACAGTGTGATATCTCTATAGGGCCCCCTGCTGGTCAGTACAGTGTGATATCTCTATAGGGCCCCCTGCTGGTGGGACTCTGTGTTGTTGGTCGCCCTCTGCTAGACACATAGCAGTAGTGCAGGGCTGTATTTAGTGATTATTTTGGACTATTAAGGGTCTTTTTTTTTATTGCAGTTTTGGGATCTTTGATGCGATTGTTTGGATTGGAGTCAGGAGAGAATCTTCAGATCGATATTAATAAGGATCGTCTCATTCCTCAGATTACATCATTACATGTAAATGGAGAGATTGATGGACTTCCTCTTGGAATTCTCCCATCCCCCACCATCGTGGTGAAGAAGCCCCCCATATATGTATCTTATTAGAGGTTTTTTATAACATTTCCGGGGGTGAAGATTTATTATTTAAAGTTTTTTGTTTGCTATGAACTACCCCACCCCCGCACTCCGCTCTTCTCTGATATCTACTGTATGTAAACTGTTTATGTATATATCCTCTATTACATCACTATGTGTGTGTATATATATATATACAGTATGTGACAAAAGTGAGTACACCCCTAAGTGAAAATCTCCAAATTGGGCCCAATTAGCCATTTTCCCTCCCCGGTGTCATGTGACTCGTTAGTGTTACAAGGTCTCAGGTGTGAATGGGGAGCAGGTGTGTTAAATTTGGTGTTATCGCTCTCACTCTCTCATACTGGTCACTGGAAGTACAACATGGCACCTCATGGCAAAGAACTCTCTGAGGATCTGAAGAAAAGAATTGTTGCTCTACATAAAGATGGCCTAGGCTATAAGAAGATTGCCAAGACCCTGAAACTGATCTGCAGCACAGTGGCCAAGACCATACAGAGGTATAACAGGACAGGTTCACTCAGAACAGGCCTCGCCATGGTCCACCAAAGAAGTTGAGGTCACGTGCTCAGCGTCATATCCAGAGGTTGTCTTTGGGAAATAGACGTATGAGTGCTGCCAGCATTGCTCCAGAGGTTGAAGGGGTGGGGGGTCAGCCTGTCAGTGCTCAGACCATACGCCGCACACTGCATCAAACTGGTCTGCATGGCTGTCATCCCAGAAGGAAGCCTCTTCTAAAGATGATGTACAAGAAAGTCCACAAACAGTTTGCTGAAGACAAGCTGACTAAGGAGATGGATTACTGGAACCATGTCCTGTGGTCTGATGACACCAAGATAAACGTATTTGGTTCAGATGGTGACAAGCGTGTGTGGGGGCAACCAGGTGAGGAGGACAAAGACAAGTGTGTCTTGTCTACAGTCATACATGGTGGTGGGAGTGTCATGGTCTGGGGCTGCATGAGTGCTGCCGGCACTGGGGGGCTACAGATCATTGAGGGAACCATGAATGCCAACATGTACTGTGACATACTGAAGCAGAGCATGATCCCCTCCCTTCAGAGACTGGGCCGCAGGGCAGTATTCCAACATGATAACCACCCCAAACACACCTCCAAGACCACCACTGCCTTGCTAAAGAAGCTGAGGGTAAAGGTGATGGACTGGCCAAGCATGTCTCCAGACCTAAACCCTATTGATCATCTGTGGGACATCCTCAAACAGAAGGTGGAGGAGCGCAAGGTCTCTAACATCCACCAGCTCTGTGATGTCATCATGGGGGAGGGGAAGAGGACTCCAGTGACAACCTGTGAAGCTCTGGTGACCTCCATGCCCAAGAGGGTTAAGGCAGTGCTGGAAAATAATGGAGGCCACACAAAATATTGACACTTTGGGCCCAATTTGGAGATTTTCACTTAGGGGTGTACTGACTTTTGTTGCCAGCGGTTTAGACATTAATGGCTGTGTGTTGAATTATTTTGAGGGGACAGCAAATTTACACTGTTATACAAGCTGTACACTCACTACTTTACATTGTAGACAAGTGTCATTTCTTCAGTGTTGTCACATGAAAAGATAGAAGAAAAGATTTACACAAATGTCACTGGGGGGTGTACTTACTTTTGTCAGATACAGTGTGTATATATATATATATACTAGAGGTACACATTTGGGTTGTAATATAGATATATATTTCAAATTACTGTGTGCACAGATTTGTTTGTTTTATAATATATATATAATATTATATAATGTGTGTATTGGGGGGTTTGTTACGTGCGGTTGCCCTGCGCCCCCCCTGATATAAGCCCCCTGCCATGACGCAGTGTCTGTATCTATGTAGATACACGTGGTTGGCTGGAGAGCTGACAATCTATTATTACCCCGCAGTGTAAGCCTCTGGAAAGGTTACGGGTTTGCGTCGGCGTCCACATGTGTGACTGGCGAGCTCCTGTGTGTTGCTGACCCCTCCGGCCCCCCAATGGGGGTGTTGGGTTTCAGTTGGTATTTTAGTCAGAGGACATGACGCCCCTCCACCAGGGACAGCTGCATGGGTCCTCCAACCTCCCAGTGACAGCCTGTGGGGGGGGGGGGGGGGGGTCAGTCAGCTGACAGTTCTCTTTATATCTTCTATGGGATCCTAATATTCAGCATGCACTGAACACTGAATTCAACAACCTGGGGGGGTCTAATGATGTCCTCCACCCCCCACCCCACCCCTCCGTCCTCCATCCATGTACCCTCCACTCCATGGCTGCCCTGGCCGGGGTGATCTCCTTTTATAACCTTTACAAACCTTCAATGAAAGGTTGTATCCAGATTTAGACCCCCTCCCGGCTCGCCCCCCCCCCCCCTCTGCCCCCTCCCAGGGTAGACACTACAACGTTCTTTATTTTCACACCTCGCAGTCATTGTGGTGCCACGCTCCTCCAGCTGGCAGAGATTCAAGGTACCTCTTCTATCTGCTTCACTTTCCCCAGCTCCTTCCTCTTCCTCATTCTTCCCTCTGGATCTACCAGCGTCAGGGACCCCTCTGTGTCCCCCCCTACATACCACCCTCAGGGGGCCCCCTCAACCTTTACCCCTGAAAGTCCCAGGGCTGAGCCTGGACTTCTATCTCCGGGACACCCTCCATCTCCTGGATACCTTCTATCCCAGGGCTGAGCCTAAACATCTTCTATCTCCGGGACACCCTCCATCTCCTGGATACCTTCTATCCCAGGGCTGAGCCTAAACATCTTCTATCTCCGGCACACCCTCTTTCTCCTAGATACCTTCTATCCCAGGGCTGAGCCTAAACATCTTCTTTCTCCTAGACACCCTTTATCTTCGGGACACCCTCTATCCCAAGGGTGAGCCCGAACTTCTATCTCTAAGACACCCTCTTCCTCCAGGACCCTCTCTATCTCTCAGTCACCCACTATCTCCTGGACCCCCTCTATCCCAGGACTGAGCCTGTACACCCTCTATCTCCTGGACACTCTATATTAGGACTGAGCCTGGACTTCTATCTCTGGGACCCCCTCTATCTCCTGGACAGCCCCTCTATTCCAGGGCTGAGCCTGTACACCTTCTATCTCCTGTACACCTTCTATCTCCTGATCTCCTGTACACCTTCTATCTCCTGTACACCTTCCATCTCCTGTACACCTTCCATCTCCTGTACACCTTCCATCTCCTGTACACCTTCTATCTCCTGTACACCTTCCATCTCCTGTACACCTTCCATCTCCTGTACACCTTCTATCTCCTGTACACCTTCTATCTCCTGTACACCTTCTATCTCCTGTACACCTTCTATCTCCTGTACACCTTCTATCTCCTGATCTCCTGTACACCTTCTATCTCCTGTACACCTTCTATCTCCTGTACACCTTCTATCTCCTGTACACCTTCTATCTCCTGTACACCTTCTATCTCCTGTACACCTTCTATCTCCTGATCTCCTGTACACCTTCTATCTCCTGTACACCTTCTATTTCCTGTACACCTTCTATATCCTGTACACCTTCTATCTCCTGTACACCTTCTATCTCCTGTACACCTTCTATCTCCTGTACACCTTCTATCTCCTGTACACCTTCTATCTCCTGATCTCCTGTACACCTTCTCTCTCCTGATCTCCTGTACACCTTCTATCTCCTGTACACCTTCTCTCTCCTGTACACCTTCTATCTCCTGTACACCTTCTCTTTCCTGTACACCTTCTATCTCCTGTACACCTTCTATCTCCTGTACACCTTCTATCTCCTGATCTCCTGTACACCTTCTATCTCCTGTACACCTTCTATCTCCTGTACACCTTCTATCTCCTGTACACCTTCTATCTCCTGTACACCTTCTATCTCCTGTACACCTTCTATCTCCTGATCTCCTGTACACCTTCTATCTCCTGTACACCTTCTATCTCCTGTACACCTTCTATCTCCTGTACACCTTCTATCTCCTGTACACCTTCTATCTCCTGTACACCTTCTATCTCCTGTACACCTTCTATCTCCTGATCTCCTGTACACCTTCTATCTCCTGTACACCTTCCATCTCCTGTACACCTTCTATTTCCTGTACACCTTCTATATCCTGTACACCTTCTACCTCCTGTACACCTTCTATCTCCTGTACACCTTCTATCTCCTGTACACCTTCTATCTCCTGATCTCCTGTACACCTTCTCTCTCCTGATCTCCTGTACACCTTCTATCTCCTGTACACCTTCTCTCTCCTGTACACCTTCTATCTCCTGTACACCTTCTCTTTCCTGTACACCTTCTATCTCCTGTACACTTTCTATCTCCTGTACACCTTCTATCTCCTGTACACCTTCTCTCTCCTGTACACCTTCCATCTCCTGTACACCTTCTATCTCCTGATCTCCTGTACACCTTCTATCTCCTGTACACCTTCTATTTCCTGTACACCTTCTATATCCTGTACACCTTCTATCTCCTGTACACCTTCTATCTCCTGTACACCTTCTATCTCCTGTACACCTTCTATCTCCTGATCTCCTGTACACCTTCTCTCTCCTGATCTCCTGTACACCTTCTATCTCCTGTACACCTTCCATCTCCTGTACACCTTCTATCTCCTGTACACCTTCTCTCTCCTGTACACCTTCTATCTCCTGTACACCTTCTCTTTCCTGTACACCTTCTATCTCCTGTACACTTTCTATCTCCTGTACACCTTCTATCTTCTGTACACCTTCTCTTTCCTGTACACCTTCTATCTCCTGTACACCTTCTATCTCCTGTACACCTTCTATCTCCTGTACACCTTCTATCTCCTGTACACCTTCTATCTCCTGTACACCTTCTATTTCCTGTACACCTTCTATCTCCTGTACACCTTCTATCTCCTGTACACCTTCTATCTCCTGTACACCTTCTCTCTCCTGTACACCTTCTATCTCCTGTACACCTTCTATCTCCTGTACACCTTCTATCTCCTGTACACCTTCTATTTCCTGTACACCTTCTATCTCCTGTACACCTTCTATCTCCTGATCTCCTGTACACCTTCTCTCTCCTGATCTCCTGTACACCTTCTATCTCCTGTACACCTTCTCTCTCCTGTACACCTTCTATCTCCTGTACACCTTCTCTTTCCTGTACACCTTCTATCTCCTGTACACCTTCTATCTCCTGTACACCTTCTATCTCCTGTACACCTTCTATCTCCTGTACACCTTCTCTCTCCTGTACACCTTCCATCTCCTGTACACCTTCTATCTCCTGATCTCCTGTACACCTTCTATCTCCTGTACACCTTCTATTTCCTGTACACCTTCTATATCCTGTACACCTTCTATCTCCTGTACACCTTCTATCTCCTGTACACCTTCTATCTCCTGTACACCTTCTATCTCCTGATCTCCTGTACACCTTCTCTCTCCTGATCTCCTGTACACCTTCTATCTCCTGTACACCTTCTATTTCCTGTACACCTTCTCTCTCCTGTACACCTTCTATCTCCTGTACACCTTCTCTTTCCTGTACACCTTCTATCTCCTGTACACCTTCTATCTCCTGTACACCTTCTCTCTCCTGTACACCTTCTATCTCCTGTACACCTTCTCTTTCCTGTACACCTTCTATCTCCTGTACACTTTCTATCTCCTGTACACCTTCTATCTTCTGTACACCTTCTCTTTCCTGTACACCTTCTATCTCCTGTACACCTTCTATCTCCTGTACACCTTCTATCTCCTGTACACCTTCTATCTCCTGTACACCTTCTATCTCCTGTACACCTTCTATTTCCTGTACACCTTCTATCTCCTGTACACCTTCTATCTCCTGTACACCTTCTATCTCCTGTACACCTTCTATCTCCTGTACACCTTCTATCTCCTGTACACCTTCTATCTCCTGTACACCTTCTATCTCCTGTACACCTTCTCTCTCCTGTACACCTTCTATCTCCTGTACACCTTCTATCTCCTGTACACCTTCTATCTCCTGTACACCTTCTATCTCCTGTACACCTTCTATCTCCTGTACACCTTCTATCTCCTGTACACCTTCTCTCTCCTGTACACCTTCTATCTCCTGTACACCTTCTATCTCCTGTACACCTTCTATCTCCTGTACACCTTCTATTTCCTGTCTCGTTCTTCTTTCACATTCTGCTAAACCTTGTACAAGTTTGTTGTCCCTCTTGTGACGGCTTGCCTGGGGCGGCCCTCCTCCCCTCTCGCCTCTCTCTCTCTCTCTCTCACTTCTCTCCTACAAGGTCACAGACTGAGCTCTCCCAACGTTTCACCCTCTCGGGGGTTTTCTAGGAAGAGAAAGGAAAAATGCCCTCTGGAGGATTCCAGCCCATCGATGGAGGACAGGTATAGGGAGGGGACTGGCTGATACTTTTGAGGGGAGACTGTGTGTGTGTGTGGGGGGGGGGGGGGGGGGTGTCACCATTGTTGTACTTTGGAGACGTTGTGGTCACAGGTGGACTCTCTTGGTTCTTTCGCAGCAGGTGGTGGTCCGAACTGCCGTCACCAAGACTCTGGTCCTGTCTGTCTTCACCGCCATCCTGGGCTCATTCCAGTTTGGATACAACATCGGAGTCATAAATGCACCCCAAAAGGTAGGTGAGAATTCGGTAAGAATTAGAAACAAGGGGGAGAGGGGGGCCCAGAAGGAGGATGGTACCAACAAGGACTCTCCTTCCCCCATCCGGATCCTGGTACAACCTGTGAGCTCAGACAGTCCACATCCCGATATCCTATGACATCATATTCCTGAGTGATGTCATACCTGGTGCCCCATCTGATGATAACATTGTACTGCGCCATGGTATAGTGTACTGCCATACCACATATTATCGGGGTACGTCATGTGTTTTGTGTCTCATATCTGGAGGTGGTAACAAGGTAAGTCGCACGATTCCAGGAATCTGACGTCAAAAGTTCAGGTTGGGGGTTTCTGATTGGCTGGTTTTTAACCATTTGTAATTGATCTGGTGAATTCATGTTTATAATCATGAGTGGATCTGGCTCTTCCATTGGCAGATTTCAATTGCTTTTTCTGATATTTTTTATTAAATTTTTTTTGAAGAAAGACCAGTCCCACCCCCAGGATACAATAACGAGGTTAGAAGTATAACGCCAGGGTAGGAGATTCAGGGAATATCTGATTATTGATCCATGGGATAGCCGATTGTTGATCCATGGGATATCCAATTATTGATCCATGGGATAGCCAATTTTTGATCCATGGGATAGCCAATTGTTGATCCATGGGATAGCCGATTGTTGATCCATGGGATATCCGATTGTTGATCCATGGGATAGCCAATTGTTAATCCAGGGAATATCCAATTGTTGATCCAGGGAATATCTGATTATTGATCCATGGGATATCCGATTATTGATCCATGGGATAGCCGATTGTTGATACATGGGATAGCCAATTGTTGATCCATGGGATAGCCAATTGTTGATCCATGGGATAGCCAATTGTTGATCCATGGGATATCCGATTGTTGATTCATGGGATATCCGATTGTTGATCCATGGGATATCCGATTGTTGATCCAGGGAATATCCGATTATTGATCCTGGGAATATCCAATTGTTGATCCAGGGAATATCTGATTATTGATACCGGGAATATCCAATTGTTGATCCAGGGAATATCCAATTGTTGATCCAGGGAATATCCAATTGTTGATCCAGGGAATATCTGATTATTGATACCGGGAATTTCCAATTGTTGATCCATGGGATAGCCGATTATTGATCCATGGGATAGCCGATTGTTGATCCATGGGATAGCCGATTGTTGATCTAGGGAATATCCAATTGTTGATCCATGGAATATCCGATTGTTGATCCAGGGAATATCCGATTATTGATCCAGGGAATATCCAAATGTTGATCCAGGGAATATCTGATTATTGATACCGGGAATATCCAATTGTTGATCCATGGGATAGCCGATTGTTGATCCAGGGAATATCCGATTATTTATCCAGGGACTATCCAATTGCCTCCTTGGATCAGGAAGAATTTTTTTTCCCCCCACTGGAGTGAATTGGATCATGTTTATTGGGGTTGTTTGCTTTCCTCTGGATCAACTGTGGGTAAGGATGGTGTATATGGAAGTTTTTTATTGGCTGAACTAGATGGACTTGTGTCTTTTTTCAACCAGGCATGTAACTATGTAACACGTGAGGCCAGCAATGGGGTGATATGTATATATATATATTTGTGTATTGTAGGTGTAAGCTTGGAAGGTGGGAATAGGAGACAGGTTCTCCACATTCTCTGGGGAAGCGGAGCAGAGAGGAAATCCTGGGAGATGAACAGAGATTAACAAATTGGAACAAATCCATTTCCTTCACAAAGCCCCCCCCCCCCCGCCTGCCAGGATGGAGCTCACATATGTAATGTCCCAGGTTGGCCTGTTCCATCCAGCAGCCTCTGGTGGCTCCATGTCACATTCCCTTCCCCCATGTTGGACGTCAAAGGCTTTTCTTCTTCTTTGTGGTGTGCTGATGATGTTTGAAGAGCTCCCCAATCCAGAAGCTTTTCTTCTCGATTGGGGCACGAGGAGGGCTCTCCACTGGCAGAGTACAATAGCACTGAGAGAGATATTCCCCCATCAACATTGACCGTGTTGAAGAGGGAATTGAGCAATTTTCTATCCTTCCAACTGTGGTGGAAGAAAAGAAAATGGCATAATCTATGGCCTGCCTAATATTCTCACCCTCAGACCATTGTAGAGTAGAGTGGTGGTGCAATGTGCTTACCCTCACCCTCTGGTCATTGCAGAGTGGAGTAGAGGTGTAGGGTGCCAACCCTCAGACCATTGTAGAGTAGAGTGATGGTGCAATGTGCTTACCCTCACCCTCTGGCCATTGCAGAGTGGAGTAGAGGTGTAGGGTGCCAACCCTCAGACCATTGTAGAGTAGAGTGGTGGTGCAATGTGCTTACCCTCACCCTCTGGCCATTGCAGAGTGGAGTAGAGGTGTAGGGTGCCAACCCTCAGACCATTGTAGAGTAGAGTGGTGGTGCAATGTGCTTACCCTCACCCTCTGGTCATTGCAGAATGGAGTAGAGGTGTAGGGTGCCAACCCTCAGACCATTGAAGAGTAGAGCGGAGGTGTAATGTGAGAAATTGGAGGGACGGGGGTGATTGAAGCTGTAGGATACATTTTATAATGAGGTTGCCCCTACAGATTGTGGTTTGGTCCCTCAGATTGTCCTGACACATGAAAGATGGACATGTGTTAGTGGGAGCATTGCTCGTTATTATTGGATGTTATAATTGGTGTTATTGGATGTTATAATTGGTGACCCCACAATATACAAATACCGGACTGGTGACCCCCACAATATACAAATACCGGACTGGTGACCCCACAATATATATATACCGGACTGGTGACCCCACAATAGGGAGAAAACTTTTTTGCAGAAGAGAGTTTAACAAGACTCGTGGCCACTCATTACAATTAGAAGAAAAGAGGTTTAACCTTAAACTATGTAGAGGGTTCTTTACTGTAAGAGCGGCAAGGATGTGGAATTCCCTTCCACAGGCGGTGGTCTCAGCGGGGAGCATTGATAGCTTCAAGAAACTATTAGATAATCACCTGAATGACCGCAATATACAGGGATATACAATGTAATACTGACACATAATCACATTTAGGTTGGACTTGATGAACTTGTGTCTTTTTTCAACCTCACCTACTATGAAACTATGTAACTATGAGTATGAGGAGAGGGTCTCCTGTCCCCAGGAGTATGAGGAGAGGGCCTCCTGTCCCCAGGAGTATGAGGAGAGGGCCTCCTGTCCCCAGGAGTATGAGGAGAGGGCCTCCTGTCCCCGGAGTATAAGGAGAGGGCCCTGTCCCCGGGAGTATGAGGAGAGGGCCCCTGTCCCCGGGAGTATGAGGAGAGGGCCCCTGTCCCCGGGAGTATGAGGAGAGGGCCCCTGTCCCCGGGAGTATGAGGAGAGGGCCTCCTGTCCCCGGGAGTATGAGGAGAGGGTCTCCTGTCCCCAGGAGTATGAGGAGAGGGCCTCCTGTCCCCGGAGTATAAGGAGAGGGCCCCTGTCCCCGGGAGTATGAGGAGAGGGCCCCTGTCCCCGGGAGTATGAGGAGAGGGCCTCCCGTCCCCGGGAGTATGAGGAGAGGGCCCCTGTCCCCGGGAGTATGAGGAGAGGGCCCCTGTCCCCGGGAGTATGAGGAGAGGGCCCCTGTCCCCGGAGTATGAGGAGAAGGCCCCTGTCCCGGGGAGTATGAGGAGAGGGCCCCTGTCCCGGGAGTATGAGGAGAGGGCCTCCTGTCCCCGGAGTATAAGGAGAGGGCCTCCTGTCCCCGGAGTATATGGAGAGGGCCTCCTGTCCCCGGAGTATGAGGAGAGGGCCTCCTGTCCCCGGAGTATAAGGAGAGGGCCTCCTGTCCCCGGAGTATAAGGAGAGGGCCTCCTGTCCCCGGAGTATATGGAGAGGGCCTCCTGTCCCCGGAGTATAAGGAGAGGGCCTCCTGTCCCCGGAGTATATGGAGAGGGCCTCCTGTCCCCGGAGTATATGGAGAGGGCCTCCTGTCCCCGGGAGTATGAGGAGAGGGCCTCCTGTCTCCGGAGTATAAGGAGAGGGCCTCCTGTCCCCGGGAGTATGAGGAGAGGGCCTCCTGTCTCCGGAGTATGAGGAGAGGGCCTCCTGTCCCCGGAGTATAAGGAGAGGGCCTCCTGTCCCCGGAGTATATGGAGAGGGCCTCCTGTCCCCGGGAGTATGAGGAGAGGGCCTCCTGTCCCCGGAGTAGGGATGAGCCGAACACCCCCCGGTTCGGTTCGCACCAGAACCTGCGAACGGACCGCAAGTTCGCACGAACGTTAGAACCCCATTGACGTCTATGGGACTCGAACGTTCGAAATCAAAAGTGCTCATTTTAAAGGCTAATTTGCATGGTATTGTCCTAAAAAGGGTTTGGGGACCCGGGTCCTACCCCAGGGGACATGTATCAATGCAAAAAAAACTTTTAAAAACGGCCGTTCTTTCGGGAGCAGTGATTTTAATGATGCTTAAAGTAAAAAAAAAAAAGTGAAATATTCCTTTAAATATCGTACCTGGGGGGTGTCTATAGTATGCCTGTAAAGTGACGCGTGTTTCCTGTGTTTAGAACAGTCCCTGCACCAAATGTCATTTTTAAAGGAAAAAATCTCATTTAAAACTGCTTGCGGGTTTAATGTCATGTCGGGTCCTGGCAATATGGATGAAAATCAGTGAGACAAACGGCATGGGTACCCCCCAGTCCATTACCAGGCCCTTTGGGTCTTGTATGGATATTAAGGGGAACCCCGCACCCAAATTAAAATAAGGAAAGGCCCTATATACTCTGAACAGCAGTATACAGGCGGTGCAAACAAGACAGGGACTGTAGGTTTGTTGTTAAGTAGAATCTCTTTGTCATTTTGAACGGGTACATTTTTAACGTGTTTAGCTACAGCCAAAAAATCTTTTTTAAGCTTTTTGGAAAACATAGGGAAGGGTTATCACCCCTGTGACATTTGTTTTGCTGTCTTTCCTCCTCTTCAGAAGATTTCACCTCACTTTTTGTCCCAATGAAAAATGTTTTTTGAAAATTTGGGTTTTTTTGTGGAACAAGGATTGGAAAGCATCAGTGGAAAGGAGAAATGTTTTTCCCCATATTAACTCTTACAGGAGAGAATTTCCCTTCCTAGGGGTAGATTTCATCTCACTTCCTGTTGTCGCCTTCCGTTTGCAAGTAGGAGTCGTTTGTAAGTTAGATGTTTGAAAGTAGGGTCCTGCCCTATATACTCAGCAGAAATTTGGGCCTTAGGTGTTGTTGTGGCCACAACACTGTAAGCCCTCACAGGGCCCTGCTGTGAAATATTAGATCAAGAATTGTAATTACATGCCCCTGTTGAACAGGAGCTGAAAAATTAGGCCTTAGGCACTGGTGCTGGTGCCACAACACTGCAACCCCTCACAGACACTCTAGTTGGAACGCAGGAACGAGCCCTGCTGCAAAGTATTACATCAAAAATTGTAATTACACGCCCCTGTTATACAGGGGCAGAAAAATTGTGCCTTAGGCACTGGTGGTGGCGCCCAGAACCAAAAATGTTCTTACAAGCTATCAGCGTGATGATTGAGGAGGAAGAGGATAATTACTCAGGATAGTCACTCAGCATCAGCATAGGCAGTCTTTGAAGGGATCTGAGATTTCAAAAAAAATTATTCGGTTACATCAGCATCAGGTGCTTGGTAGCTGGTGGTGATCCAAGACTGATTCATTTTTATGAAGGTCAGCCGATCGACCGAGTCGGTGGACAGACGCACCCTGTGATCGGTTACCACGCCTCCAGCAGCACTGAATGTGCGTTCCGAAAGAACGCTGGATGCAGGACAGGCCAGTAGCTCAATTGCATACTGTGCAAGCTCTGGCCAGTGATCCATCCTCAAGACCCAGTAACCCAGAGGATTTTCGGTGGGAAAGGTGTCCAAGTCTGATCTTGCCCCTAGGTATTCCTGCACCATGTAAAACAGACGCTGGCGATGGTTGCTGGAACCGATCATACCTGGGGGCTGCGGACCAAAAAATTGTCTGAACGCATCGGTCAGACGGCCACCTTCTCCACCGCTCCTTCTTTGACTGACCGAAGCCTCAGAAACACGTTGTCCAGAAACAGGAGTTTGTAACCTCCCAGTCTCTGGAAACGCATTGCACAGACCTTTCTGCAAGGCCTCCCGAAGATGTTTCATCCTCTGCTCCCTCTGCGATGGCAAGATAAGGTCCGCAACCTTACCCTTGTAACGTGGATCAAGGAGGGTTGCCAGCCAGTATTGGTCCTTCTCCTTGATACCACGAATACGAGGATCCTTACGCAGGCTTTGCAGGATCAGGGAGGCCATGCAGCGTAGGTTTGCTGAGGCATTCGGTCCGGAGTCCTCTGGGTCACTAAGGACGACAACGTCCGCAGCCACCTCCTCCCAGCCACGTACAAGTCCATGTGTTTCTTGGGACTGATCCCTTAAAGACTGCTGCTGATGCTGAGTGCCAGGCTCCACCTCCATACTGACACAATCTTCCTCCTCCTCCTCCTCCTCCTCGTCCTCTTCCTGTGTGATCGGCGGGCACGCAGGAACACTGTCTGGATAAAGGGGGCCTTGAGAGCTAAGGAAGTCCTCCTCTTCCTGCCTCTGTTCTGCCTCAAGTGCCCTGTCCATTATTCCACGCAGCGTGTGCTCCAACAGGTGGACAAGGGGGACAGTGTCACTGATGCATGCACTGTCACTGCTCACCATCCTCGTGGCCTCCTCGAATGGTGACAGGACAGTGCATGCATCCCTGATCATGGCCCACTGGCGTGGGGAAAAAAAAACAAGCTCCCCTGACCCTGTCCTGGTGCCATAGTCGCACAGGTACTCATTGATGGCCCTCTGCTGCGTGTGCAGCCGCTGCAGCATGGCCAACGTTGAGTTCCACCTGGTGGGCATGTCACAGATTAGGCGGTTCTTGGGCAGGTTAAACTCCTTTTGGAGGTCCGTCAGCCGAGCACTGGCATTATATGACCGGCGGAAATGCACACAGACTTTCCTGGCCTGCCTCAGGACATCCTGTAAGCCGGGGTACCTGCCCAAGAACTGCTGCACCACCAAGTTAAGGACGTGAGCCAAACAGGGCACATGGGTCAATTGTCCCTGTCGGAGGGCGGAGAGGAGGTTGGTGCCATTGTCGCAAACCACCATTCCTGCCTTAAGTTGGCGTGGCATCAACCACCTCTGAACCTGCCCCTGCAGAGCTGACAGAACCTCTGCCCCAGTGTGGCTCCTGTCCCCCAAGCACACCAGCTCAAGCACCGCATGGCATCTTTTGGCCTGCGTACTTGCGTAGCCCCTTGAACGACTACGGAGCACCGCTGGTTCCGAGGAAGAGGCCATGGAGGAAGAAGAAGAGGAGGGGGTGGAGGAGAGAGGTGTGTCACAATCATTAGCATTTTGGAGGCGTGGTGGCGGAACAACCTCCAACACTACTGCACCTTGTCCTGCATCCTTCCCAGCTGCCAGCAGAGTCACCCAATGCGCCGTGAAACTTAGGTAACGTCCCTGTCCATGCCTGCTGGACCATGAGTCAGCGGTAATATGCACCTTACCGCTGACCGCCCTGTCCAGCGAGGCATGGACATTGCCTTCCACATGCCGGTAGAGAGCCGGAATCGCCTTCCGTGAGAAAAAGTGGCGTTTGGGTACCTGCCACTGAGGAACCGCACATTCCACAAACTCACGGAAGGGGGCAGAGTCTACCAACTGAAAAGGCAGCAGTTGAAGTGCTAGCAATTTTGCCAAGCTAGCATTCAACCGCTGGGCATGTGGATGGCTGGGAGCAAACTTTTTTCGGCGGTGCAGCAGCTGGGGCAGGGAAATTTACCTGGTACAATCTGACGTCGGTGTACCAAAAGCAGATTGCCCACAAGTACTTGGCTGTGACACACCTAATTCTACACCTTCATTCCTCTCACTGCAGGTCTCAGAGAGGACTGGAGGTCTAGTGGGGTTGGAAATCTCAGCTGATGAGGAGCAAGGAGAGATCCTCTTTGTTCTTTGGTGTGGGTCTTTTAGATACGCTTGCCAACAAACTGCATGGCAGGTCAACATATGTCTGGTCAAGCATGTGGTACCCAAGCGGGAGATGTTTTGGCCACGTGAGATACGCTTGAGACATATGTTGCAAATAGCAGCGGTGCGATCTGATGCACTCGTCTCAAAAAAGGCCCACACCAAAGAACTTTTTGAATAACGCGCAGAGACTGCAGCGCCCTGCACATGTGGAGCTTTGGGGTGTGATGCAGTCAATGTGCTGCCCTTAGGCTGGCCCCTGGAGGGCATCCTGCCTCGTTGGTGATGTGCCGCCTCCTCCTCCTCCTCCTCTCTCCTATCAGGCACCCACGTTGAGTCAGTGACCTCATCATCCCCTCCCTCCTCATCACTGGAGCAAACCTGGCAGTATGCTGCAGCAGGGGGAGCATGACTGCCAGATTGCTGTCCTTCTTGGGCACCCCCTCTGTCCGTGCTCATGTTACTGCCTTCATCGAGCTCAGTATCATCATCAGAGCCTTCCAAACGCTGGGCATCCTCCTGGAGCATGTACCCAACACTGTGGTCAAACAGTTCGAGGGACTCCTCAGGAGGACATGGTGGAGCTAGGGAAGGAGTCACTGATGACATTGAGCTGAGGGAAGAGGCTGCTGCTTTGCCAGACAAAGCACCCTGGGCATGGGTGAGAGAGGATGAGGAGGATGAGGACGGCTTGGTCATCCACTCGAAAAAAGGCCAAGCGTGTCCCATGGCCACGTGCTGATGAGGATGCACCGTCTCCACGACCAGCACTAGACACAGAGCCTGCTTGCCCTCTCTTATTGGCTTGTGACTGTCTGCCTCTCCTTCTTGGCCTTCCAGACATACTAATGTCCTGTAGCTGCACTAAGCTGGGATATATATATCTATATATATATATATATATATATATATATATATGTACTGATACTGCAGCTAGCAAAATCAACTGCTTGCCTGTAGTATGAGAACACCACCAACCTTCTACAGGTAGCTTTAGCTGAACACTGTGAGGTGGACGCACCCCACTAACTTGTAGGTTTAGCTGAACACTGTGAGCAGGACGCACTGCACTAAATGTAAATAGTCTAGCTGCCTGACCGTGGTACTAATAGGATCAAAAGAACACCAGTAATTTTCTTCAGGTAGCTTTATATACTGTAACCAGACAAGCCTGCCTGTCAGTAGGAAGATAACAGGAACGGATCTAGCTGAACACTGTGAGCAGGACGCACTGCACTAAATATAAATAGTCTAGAAGATAACAGGAACGGATCTAGCTGAACACTGTGAGCAGGACGCACTGCACTAAATGTAAATAGTCTAGAAGATAACAGGAACGGATCTAGCTAAACTGAATACAGTGTATATATATATATATGCAACACCTGGGATGCATATATATACACAATACACTGTAAGTGCAGCTAACTGACTGACTGTCCTGCCTAATCTATCTAACTCAAATCAAATGACACTGTCTGTCTCTCTCTCTCTCTCTCAATGAACGCCGGAACACACACTACACAGGGCCGCCGTGCAGGCGGCCTTATATAGTGTGGGGCGTGTACTAAATCCCCTGAGCCATAATTGGCCAAAGCCTCCTTGGCTTTGGCCAATTACGGCTCTCTGTTCAGGCGGCGCTGTGATTGGCCAAGCATGCGGGTCATAGTGCATGCTTGGCCAATCATCAGCAAGCAATGCACTGCGATGCCGCAGTGAATTATGGGCCATGACGCGCCACACGAATTTGGCGCGAACGGCCCATATCGTTCGCAATTCGGCGAACAGGCGAACAGCCGATGTTCGAGTCGAACATGGGTTCGACTCGAACACGAAGCTCATCCCTACCCCGGAGTATGAGGAGAGGGCCTCCTGTCCCTGGAGTATGAGGAGAGGGCCTCCTGTCCCTGGAGTATGAGGAGAGGGCCTCCTGTCCCTGGAGTATGAGGAGAGGGCCTCCTGTCTCTGGGAGTATAAGGAGAGGGCCTCCTGTCCCCGGGAGTATAAGGAGAGGGCCCCTGTCCCCAGGAGTATGAGGAGAGGGCCTCCTGTCCCCGGGAGTATGAGGAGAGAGCCTCCTGCCCCCGGAGTATGAGGAGAGGGCCTCCTGTCCCCGGGAGTATGAGGAGAGGGCCTCCTGCCCCCGGAGTATGAGGAGAGGGCCTCCTGTCCCCGGAGTATGAGGAGAGGGCCTCCTGCCCCTGGGAGTATGAGGAGAAGGCCTCCTGTCTCTGGGAGTATGAGGAGAGGGCCTCCTGTCCCCGGAGTATGAGGAGAGGGCCTCCTGCCCCTGGGAGTATGAGGAGAAGGCCTCCTGTCTCTGGGAGTATAAGGAGAGGGCCTCCTGTCCCCGGGAGTATAAGGAGAGGGCCCCTGTCCCCGGGAGTATGAGGAGAGGGCCTCCTGTCCCCGGGAGTATAAGGAGAGGGCCTCCTGTCCCCGGGAGTATAAGGAGAGGGCCCCTGTCCCCGGGAGTATGAGGAGAGGGCCTCCTGCCCCTGGGAGCATGAGGAGAGGGCCTCCTGCCCATGGGAGTATGAGGAGAGGGCCTCCTGTCCCCGGGAGTATAAGGAGAGGGCCCCTGTCCCCGGGAGTATGAGGAGAGGGCCTCCTGCCCCCTGAGTATGAGGAGAGGGCCTCCTGTCCCCGGAGTATGAGGAGAGGGCCTCCTGTCTCCGGAGTATGAGGAGAGGGCCTCCTGTCTCCGGAGTATGAGGAGAGGGCCTCCTGTCCCCGGAGTATAAGGAGAGGGCCTCCTGTCCCCGGAGTATGAGGAGAAGGCCTCATGTCCCCGGGAGTATGAGGAGAGGGCCCCTGTCCCCGGAGTATGAGGAGAGGGACTCCTGTCCCTGGGAGTATGAGGAGAGGTCCTCCTGTCCCCGGAGTATGAGGAGAGGGCCTCCTGTCCCCGGGAGTATGAGGAGAGGGCCCCTGTCCTGGGAGTATGAGGAGAGGGCCTCCTGTCCCCGGAGTATGAGGAGAGGGCCTCTGTCCCCGGAGTATGAGGAGAGGGCCCCTATCCCCGGGAGTATGAGGAGAGGGCCCCTGTCCCCGGGAGTATGGGGAGAGGGCCCCTGTCCCCGGGAGTATGAGGAGAGGGACTCCTGTCCCCGGGAGTATGAGGAGAGGTCCTCCTGTCCCCGGGAGTATGAGGAGAGGGCCTCCTGTCCCCGGAGTATGAGGAGAGGGCCTCCTGTCCCCGGGAGTATGAGGAGAGGTCCTCCTGTCCCCGGGAGTATGAGGAGAGGGCCTCCTGTCCCCGGAGTATGAGGAGAGGGCCTCCTGTCCCCGGAGTATGAGGAGAGGGCCTCTGTCCCCAGAGTATGAGGAGAGGGCCCCTGTCCCCGGAGTATGAGGAGAGGGCCCCTATCCCCGGGAGTATGAGGAGAGGGCCCCTGTCCCCGGGAGTATGGGGAGAGGGCCCCTGTCCCCGGGAGTATGAGGAGAGGGCCTCTGTCCCCAGAGTACGGAGTATTAGGAGAGGACCCCTACCCTCAGGAAGAGGCGTTGGCTGGGCCGAGCCCTGGTGAGCAATATAAAAGTTATAGGAGGTGTGAAGCGAGTGTCTACATTACAAGGACATTCAGTTATCGCAGTGCCGGAAATGTCACATTGTGTGACACAAAACACGGGGACAGCAAAGTCCTGGGATCATGGATTATAGGAGAAGCAGCTGCGAGCTTTCTGTGTTTGTAATGCAGAAATGAAAGACGTGATACCATTAAAATACAAATCACTTGACCTGTTTATAGTGTCAGCCGATCAATAAGGAGCTATGAAAGTTCTCCTGAGGGGAAGATATTTGCCCACACACTGCTGACTTCCTATACTATGGGAGGGTGCAGGATGTATTCTTCATTATCTTTACCCCGTGATTTGTCTCTTAGATCATAGAACAAAGCTACAATGAATCGTACATCAGTCGGAACAGTCCCGAGTCTCATTCCATCGATGCCGGCCTCCTACGGACGTTGTGGGCGCTGTCGGTGGCCATTTTCTCTATTGGTGGCATGGTGTCCTCTTTGTGTGTCGGGGTCGTGTCTCAGTGGCTGGGACGGTAAGTGAGGATTGTGGTTGACCAGAATATGGCAGCCAGGACAATTTGGATGGAATTAATAAAATATGGAGAATAGGAGGGAAGGAGGAGCCAGGACAATGTACTTGGAGATCAGGGAATATGGAGAATATGAGGGAAGGGGGAGCCAGGACAATGTACATGGAGATCAGGGAATATGGAGAGTATGAGGGAAGGGGGAGCCAGGACAAGTACTTGGAGATCAGGGAATATGGAGAATATGAGGGAAGGGGGAGCCAGGACAATGTACATGGAGATCAGGGAATATGGAGAGTATGAGGGAAGAGGGAGCCAGGACAATGTACATGGAGATCAGGGAATATGGAGAGTACGAGGGGAGGGGGAGCCAGGACAATAAACATGGAGATCAGGGAATATGGAGAGTATGAGAGGAGGGGGAGCCAGGACAATGTACATGGAGATCAGGGAATATGGAGAGTACGAGGGGAGGGGGAGCCAGGACAATGTACATGGAGATCAGGGAATATGGAGAATGAGGGAAGGGGGAGCCAGGACAATGTACATGGAGATCAGGGAATATGGAGAATGAGGGAAGGGGGAGCCAGGACAGTGTACATGGAGATCAGGGAATATGGAGAGTACGAGGGGAGGGGGAGCCAGGACAATGTACATGGAGATCAGGGAATATGGAGAATACGAGGGAAGGGGGAGCCAGGACAATGTACATGGAGATCAGGGAATATGGAGAGTACGAGGGGAGGGGGAGCCAGGACAATGTACATGGAGTTCAGGGAATATGGAGAATGAGGGAAGGGGGAGCCAGGACAATGTACACGGAGATCAGGGAATATGGAGAGTATGAGGGAAGGGGGAGCCAGGACAATGTACTTGGAGATCAGGGAATATGGAGAATGAGGGAAGGGGGAGCCAGGACAATGTACATGGAGATCAGGGAATATGGAGAGTATGAGGGAAGGGGGAGCCAGGACAATGTACTTGGAGATCAGGGAATATGGAGAATGAGGGAAGGGGGAGCCAGGACAATGTACATGGAGATCAGGGAATATGGAGAGTATGAGGGGAGGGGGAGCCAGGACAATGTACACAGAGATCAGGGAATATGGAGAATACGAGGGAAGGGGGAGCCAGGACAATGTACATGGAGATCAGGGAATATGGAGAGTATGAGGGAAGAGGGAGCCAGGACAATGTACATGGAGATCAGGGAATATGGAGAGTATGAGGGAAGGGGGAGCCAGGACAATGTACATGGAGATCAGGGAATATGGAGAGTATGAGGGAAGGGGGAGCCAGGACAATGTACATGGAGATCAGGGAATATGGAGAGTATGAGGGAAGGGGGAGCCAGGACAATGTACATGGAGATCAGGGAATATGGAGAATGAGGGAAGGGGGAGCCAGGACAATGTACATGGAGATCAGGGAATATGGAGAATATGAGGGAAGGGGGAGCCAGGACAATGTACATGGAGATCAGGGAATATGGAGAGTATGAGGGAAGGGGAGCCAGGACAATGTACATGGAGATCAGGGAATATGGAGAGTATGAGGGAAGGGGGAGCCAGGACAATGTACATGGAGATCAGGGAATATGGAGAGTATGAGGGAAGGGGGAGCCAGGACAATGTACATGGAGATCAGGGAATATGGAGAGTATGAGGGAAGAGGGAGCCAGGACAATAAACATGAAGATCAGGGAATATGGAGAATGAGGGAAGGGGGAGCCAGGACAATGTACATGGAGATCAGGGAATATGGAGAATGAGGGAAGGGGGAGCCAGGACAATGTACATGGAGATCAGGGAATATGGAGAATGAGGGAAGGGGGAGCCAGGACAATGTACATGAAGATCAGGGAATATGGAGAATGAGGGAAGGGGGAGCCAGGACAATGTACACGGAGATCAGGGAATATGGAGAATACGAGGGAAGGGGGAGCCAGGACAATGTACATGGAGATCGGGAAATATGGAGAGTATGAGGGGAGGGGGAGCCAGGACAATGTACATGGAGATTAGGGAATATGGAGAGTATGAGGGGAGGGGGAGCCAGGACAATGTACATGGAGATCAGGGAATATGGAGAATATGAGGGAAGGGGGAGCCAGGACAATGTACACGGAGATCAGGGAATATGGAGAATACGAGGGAAGGGGGAGCCAGGACAATGTACATGGAGATCAGGGAATATGGAGAATACGAGGGAAGGGGGAGCCAGGACAATGTACATGGAGATCAGGGAATATAGAAAATAAGGGAAGGGGGGCCAGGACAATATACACAGAGATCAGGGAATATGGAGAGTATGGGGGAAGGGGGAGCCAGGACAATGTACATGGAGATCAGGGAATATGGAGAATGAGGGAAGGGGGAGCCAGGACAATGTACACGGAGATCAGGGAATATGGAGAATACGAGGGAAGGGGGAGCCAGGACAATGTACATGGAGATCAGGGAATATGGAGAATACGAGGGAAGGGGGAGCCAGGACAATGTACATGGAGATCAGGGAATATGGAGAGTATGAGGGAAGGGGGAGCCAGGACAATATACACAGAGATCAGGGAATATGGAGAGTATGAGGGAAGGGGGAGCCAGGACAATGTACATGGAGATCAGGGAATATGGAGAGTATGAGGGGAGGGGGAGCCAGGACAATGTACATGGAGATCAGGGAATATGGAGAATGAGGGAAGGGGGAGCCAGGACAATGTACACGGAGATAAGGGAATATAGAAAATGAAGGAAGGGGGGGGCCAGGACAATATACACAGAGATCAGGGAATATGGAGAGTATGAGGGGAGGGGGAGCCAGGACAATGTACATGGAGATCAGGGAATATGGAGAGTATGAGGGGAGGGGGAGCCAGGACAATGTACATGGAGATCAGGGAATATGGAGAATGAGGGAAGGGGGAGCCAGGACAATGTACATGGAGATCAGGGAATATGGAGAATGAGGGAAGGGGGAGCCAGGACAATGTACACGGAGATAAGGGAATATAGAAAATGAAGGAAGGGGGGCCAGGACAATATACACAGAGATCAGGGAATATGGAGAGTATGGGGGAAGGGGGAGCCAGGACAATGTACACGGAGATCAGGGAATATGGAGAATGAGGGAAGGGGGAGAGCCAAGACGATGTACAAGGGATTCAGGAATATGGAGAATACGACGGAAGGGGGAGCCAGGACGATGTATAATTAGTTTTGGTAGATCACATTTACTTTTTACATGCCAAAAAAATTGGTGTTAACATTCAGCCAATATTTTGGTTTAGGCACCCCTATCAAACAGTACATCCAGGCATTGGACACTAATTTCCAAGTTTATGGTAGTTTCCTGTGTCTCCTCCACCTCCAAGCTCCTCACTGAGCATTGAACCAGTATTGGCCAGCGAGCATTGAGGTGATCCTGGAAATAATCTTCCTGGCCATGCAGTTGGATCAGTCAGTTGTGTACATTCCAAGACTGGCTAAGCAGAATTACAGATCCTTATAATGATGTGCAAGTTATACCAGAAGCTTTCAATCAAATTTGGAAAATGGAGTCTCAGTTCTCTGTGCTGATCGTGTTTGTTTTTCTTTTCTTCCATCCCTGAACAGGAAGAGAGCCATGATTGTGAATAACATCTTTGCCTTCATTGGTGGGGCCATGATGGGACTAAGTCAGATCAGCCAGTCGTATGAGATGATGATCCTGGGAAGGTTCATTATTGGAGTATATTCAGGTAGGAAAGTTGAAAAAAGACCATCGGAAGATATCACACAGTACAATGAAAATGCAGGCCACCTATTGGACTCTATTGTCCAAGAGAGGTCCTTGTAGACCTTCCTCAACATTGGTCACATGACATCACCACATTGCCAACTTTCACTTGGTTGGATCTGAGTGGTCACATGACATCGCCAGCTTTCGGGATAGCGGGCGTGTGGCCACATGACATAAATAGTTTGAGGGCCGGCTCACATACTATGAGCATGTTCTAATAGGTCTTGGTTATGTAATGTAACACAAATCTGTTGGTCCTTCTCTTTGCTGCATTTGTTCCATCACCTCCTCGTGATATCTCAGTAAAACGTTCTCTGTGTTATGCCAGGTCTGGCCTCTGGGTTGGTTCCAATGTATGTAGGAGAAATTTCCCCAACACACCTGCGAGGGGCGCTGGGAACCCTCCACCAGCTATCGCTGGTCATCGGTATTCTTGTGGCTCAGGTAATCTGATGGATGGTTCTCGCTCTCTGCCCTTATTATCTCCCCCACCTCTTTTCTTCACCTTTATGTGTCTCGTTTCTCAGGTTCTGGGTCTGGATTTGTTCCTGGGCACAAACTCTCGGTGGCCGGTCCTCTTCTGGGTGACTCTGATCCCAGCTGCTCTGCAGTCAGTGCTGCTGCCATTTTGTCCGGAGAGCCCCCGCTTCCTGTACATCGTGTGCGAGCAGGAGGGACATGCCAAGACCAGTAAGTGGCATTTATTGCACCCACCCATGGTATAAGCAGGGCCAGAACAAGGGGTGGACAGGAGGGGAAGGTGCCCTGGGCGCTGTGGTATTATGTGAGGTGGGGGGCACTGTAAGAATTAGCGGGGAGGGCATTTGTGTTGGGAGGAGGAATTTGAGGGGGAGGGGGCAGCAGAGGGTAAGAATTGTTCTAGGTGGGAAAATGGGGGGGGGGTACTAGGAGTGGTGATTAAGGGAGAATTGTGTTGGGAGTGGGGGGGGGGGGGGGATGTGTACTCTGAGGGGAAATTTGAGGGGTGGAGGATTTGTGCTAGGAGGGGGATATGGAGTTTGGGGGGAGAATCTATACTTGGAGGGGACATTTTTTGGAAAGGGGCGATTTGGGGAATGGAGCAGGCAGAGATTTGTGCTGGGAGGGCGAATTTAAGCAGTGGGATGGATTTGTACTGTGAGGAGGGGAAATTTAATGCTTGGGGGTAATCGTGCAGGTCGGTGCCCAATTTCTTTATTTTTTTGGGGGAGGGGGTGCTAGTAGGGATGATTGGGGGCAGTTTGTGCTAGGAAGTGGGATGGGGGGGAGGTTATTTGTGCTAGGAGAGGAATTTGGAGTGAGGGGGGGTGAATGTGTACTTGGAGGGGAAATTTGAGGGGTGGAGGATTTGTGCTAGGAGGGGGATTTGGAGTTTGGGGGGAGTATGTGTACTTGGAGGGGACATTTTTTGGGTGGGGGGGATGAGGGGGCAGAGATTTGTGCTGGGAGGGCGAATTTAAGCAGGGGGATGGATTTGTACTGTGAGGAGGGGGAATTCATTCTTGGGGGGGGGGGTAATCGTGGAGGTTGGTGTCCAATTTCTTTCTTTCTTGGGGGGGGTGCTAGTAGGGATGATTGGGGGTGGTGTGTGCTAGGAAGTGGGATCGGGGTGCTAGTAGAGATGATTGGGGGCAGTTTGTGCTAGGAAGTGGGATGGGGGGAGGTTATTTGTGCTAGGAGAGGGAGTGAGGGGGGGGGCGTTGTTAATGTGTACTGGGAGGGAAAATTTGAGGGGTGGTGCTTGGAGGTCAGTTTTTTTGGGGGGGCGGGGTTGTGCTGGCAGGGGGGATTTCAGCAGGGGGGTGGACTGGGAGGAGAGGGAATTCATGGTTAGAGGGTAATCATGCAGATTGGTGCCACATTTTTTGGGTGGTGGGGGGGGGGGGGGGGTTTGCTGACACAAAACACTCATATTAGGGGGGGGGGGTGCAGTTTGGTATACTTGCACTGGGCTTTAGGTGACCATGTCCCGGCACTGTGTATAAGGGGCAGGGTGGACACTGACCACAGTATGAGTGGAGTATATTGGAGTGTGGGGTCACCATATGGCGTGAACCAGTGACAATAAGCTTGTTGGTCTCCTGACACGCCTCATATCCGGTCCCCCTTTTCCCAGGTCTCCGGCGTCTCACCGGTCTCGTGGATGTATCAGATGCCATCTCGGAGATGAAGGAAGAGAAGAGACGGATGGACATGGAACAGAAAGTCACCATCCTGCAGATCTTCAGAATCAGACAATACCGGCAACCCATGATTGTGGCCATAATCCTCCAACTCTCCCAGCAACTTTCTGGAATCAATGCGGTGGGTCTTCTCCTCTCGCTGTCCTGTGTAAAGCCCCTCAGCAATGTGAAGGAGATTGAGATGTGATTGGTTTTCATTGTCTTTCCTCAGATCTTCTATTATTCCACCGATATCTTTGCTAAAGCCGGAGTGGAGCAGCCCATCTACGCCACGATTGGGGCAGGAATTGTCAACACGGCCTTTACGGTGGTGTCGGTACGGGAAGAGATTTATCTCCATTCTCTGTTTGTCAATGACCAACCTGGTTACACAACATTATTTCTTATTATACGAGAGTTCCCCCAACTATGTGGCTGAATTGATGTTGACCAGAAATATTTCTTTCAGCGGGATCTTCTTTCTCCTGATCTGCCGGGGAGAAGAGAAAGGCGTAGAAAGGATTGGGTTGGCTTTTATATTGGGAAGGAGCTCTTGTGTTGCACAAAGTTGGAACCAATCACAGTTCCGCGTCTGAGAGGTCACAAGCTGCCAGCAATGCTCGGAGTTTAGTGAAAATGCTAAGCAAGGCTCCTCGGGGGTGGACCTAACGTTAATGCCTTCTAAGCTTGTAAAAAAAAAAAAAAGTCCACAGGAGTGATAGAGCTTCTTAGGACAACCATTAGTGGAGTATGCGGACGCTGAGACAAGTGAAGAGCGCTACGCTATTCCACCTCTCCCTTTTCAAAACCGATTTTCCTGGGTCTCACGTTACGAACAGACACGTGCGATTCGTTTTCGTTACCAATCGAAATTCGGAAGAAGTTTTCATTATTCGGATGTAAATCATTTGAAAATGAATTTGAAATGGAAACATATTGCAATAAATACAGTAGGGTATAAAAGTGAAATAAGATGATGATTCTGACTTGGGCTGCTTTTATAGAATAGAAACAAATAGAATAAAACATAATAGAATAGAAAATAAAATAAAAGAGTAGAATAAAATAAGAATGAAAAAGAAAAGAAAAGAATAGAAAATAAAAAGAATAGAAAATAAAAAAATACGTTGTAAAGCACTGCGAAAACTGTTGGTGCAACATAAATCCTGTATAATAATAATGATATTAAAAATAAAATAGAAGATAAAAAAACATAAAATTAGAAAATAAAATAAAAGAATAAATTAGAAAATGAAAATAATAGAACAGAATAGAAAATGGAAAAAAATAGAGTAGAATAGAGAAAAGAATAGAATGAATATAGCCTTCTTCTGCAATTCGAATCAATTTGAAAATAACGAATATACGAAACAAATTCCTAAAACGAATAATTCTAACATAACGAATATGATGAAACAAAATGATTTAACTTAACGAACGAAGCCAAGACGAAACTTCCACCGTGCACATCTCTAGTTACCAAGCTGTAATCTTGGGGGCCATTGACATTGGAGCGCCCCGTCATTGGCGAATTGTTTGGTGGAAAGGTTTATATAGGAAAATCTATGGTGTGACACCAAAGAACCTCCTCAAAGAACATCAGCCACGATCGAGCTTACACACCCATAGAGCTGAATCATCCACAAGGCAAACTAGGGGCCAGGGGCCCCAGTTATAACCTTCCTGGCTCCTGCAGTAAACCAGGGCAAACCGTCATTGGACTAATCTAGGCAGTTAGTGTCCGGTGGGTGGGGCCATACCAGTACAGACGATATAGATGGGACGGCTTCTCTGTAGACATAAATTCCTTTGAATGTCGATCAAAGCTGCTACCATGCCTAGGACCCCAATTGTGCCACGCTCCACCTCTACAGTTCTGGTTCTCTTCCATGATTGTTGGGCTCTCATTGTTTTCTTTGCAGCTGTTCCTTGTGGAGAGGGCAGGAAGACGGACTCTGCACCTGGTGGGCCTAGCAGGAATGATCCTCTGTGCCTTATTAATGACGGTGGCCATGGTCCTACAGGTGAGAAGTACACGGGGTCTCCAGGGTGGGGGGGGGGGTCGGGGTTGGGAGTTATAAAGTAAAGCCAGACATGGTTCCTGCACCAGAGCAGACCTTCATCTTGCTGATTTATAAGAGAAACCACTTACTGTTCCCAGAAGCGATTACATTGGTTTCCAGTTTTAGAAAATTGGTTGGGTTGCCATTTGACACCAGAAGTTTTAGCTCATTATTTTCCCCCTCGATTCCTCCCGTCTCTCCAGGAAACTGTCCCTGCCATCAGCTCTCTCAGCATGGCCGCCATTTTTGGATTTGTGGCGTTCTTCGAGGTGGGGCCTGGTCCTATTCCGTGGTTCATTGTGGCGGAACTCTTTAGTCAAGGTCCTCGGCCTGCAGCCATGGCCATCGCTGGATGTACCAATTGGACGTCAAACTTCATCATTGGGATGGGATTCCCATACGTTGCGGTAAGAAACCAACATTTTCACTAGACATGTGCGGTTCGTTTAGTTTCCGTAATTTTTTTGTCATTTGAATGTATCCGGATTTTCGATTTACAATTGTAACAAATTTAACCCCTTTCATGCCTTTTTCTGACATTTGTTGCTTACAAGTTAACCACTTCTGGACCGCTCACCGTCATTATACGTCGGCACTTTGAAGAGGAGTATCGTTGTTATGGCAGCAGCTAGTTACCATAACCCCCGGTATCCTCTTCTTCAGCGGGCGGTCCGCTTTCAGATAAAAGTGGTCTCTGTGGTGGATTCGCCGCGAGATCACTTTTATCGTCGGTGGGAGAGTGGGGCCCCCCCCCCTCTTGCCACGCTCCGGTGCCGTTGGTAGCTGCAGGGGGCGATCGGATCCTTCTCGTTAGGTATGGAGACAAGTGAGAGGAAGATGGCCCCCACCTGTCTCCATACCATTGCAGGGCAGACGCGACGTAAAAACGTCACTTCCACCCATAGTTACTAAAGAGACTTTTTTTTTTTTTTCAAATTATATTTAAGAAGCGAACGCATACGTGAGCAGGGCCCGCATATGAAAACGGTGTTCAAACCACACATGTAGGTATCGCCACGACCGGTAGAGCGAGAGCAATAATTCTAGCTCTAGACCTCCTCTGTAACTTAAAACATGCAACCTGTAGAATTTTTTAAAAGTCGCCTATGGAGATTTTTAAGGGTAAAAGTTTGTTTCCATTCCACAAGCGGGCACAATTTGTAAGCGTAACATGTTGGGTATCAATTTACTCGGTGTAACATTATCTTTCACAATATTAAAAAAAAATTGGGCTAACTTTACTGTTGTTATATTTTTTTTTCATCCAAAAAAATGTATTTTTTCCAAAAAAAGTGCACTTGTAAGATACGGCGTGACAGAAAGTATTGCAACGACCGCCATTTTATTCTCTATGGTGTTAGAAAAAAAAAATATAAAGTTTGGGGGTTCTAAGTAATTTTCTAGCAAAAAAAAAAAAAAAGTTTGCTACAACTCAGTCCGAAGGGGTTAAACAAATCCAAAATAATTAAACAAAAATACTTCAAGGAAAAAGGGGAAAAAACAAAGAATATAACCGTCTATCAAATTCTGAATTCTGTCCCCAGGAGTATGAGGAGAGGGCCTCCTGTCCCCGGGAGTATGAGGAGAGAGCCTCCTGCCCCCGGAGTATGAGGAGAGGGCCTCCTGTCCCCGGGAGTATGAGGAGAGGGCCTCCTGCCCCCGGAGTATGAGGAGAGGGCCTCCTGTCCCCGGAGTATGAGGAGAGGGCCTCCTGCCCCTGGGAGTATGAGGAGAAGGCCTCCTGTCTCTGGGAGTATGAGGAGAGGGCCTCCTGTCCCCGGAGTATGAGGAGAGGGCCTCCTGCCCCTGGGAGTATGAGGAGAAGGCCTCCTGTCTCTGGGAGTATAAGGAGAGGGCCTCCTGTCCCCGGGAGTATAAGGAGAGGGCCCCTGTCCCCGGGAGTATGAGGAGAGGGCCTCCTGTCCCCGGGAGTATAAGGAGAGGGCCTCCTGTCCCCGGGAGTATAAGGAGAGGGCCCCTGTCCCCGGGAGTATGAGGAGAGGGCCTCCTGCCCCTGGGAGCATGAGGAGAGGGCCTCCTGCCCATGGGAGTATGAGGAGAGGGCCTCCTGTCCCCGGGAGTATAAGGAGAGGGCCCCTGTCCCCGGGAGTATGAGGAGAGGGCCTCCTGCCCCCTGAGTATGAGGAGAGGGCCTCCTGTCCCCGGAGTATGAGGAGAGGGCCTCCTGTCTCCGGAGTATGAGGAGAGGGCCTCCTGTCTCCGGAGTATGAGGAGAGGGCCTCCTGTCCCCGGAGTATAAGGAGAGGGCCTCCTGTCCCCGGAGTATGAGGAGAAGGCCTCATGTCCCCGGGAGTATGAGGAGAGGGCCCCTGTCCCCGGAGTATGAGGAGAGGGACTCCTGTCCCTGGGAGTATGAGGAGAGGTCCTCCTGTCCCCGGAGTATGAGGAGAGGGCCTCCTGTCCCCGGGAGTATGAGGAGAGGGCCCCTGTCCTGGGAGTATGAGGAGAGGGCCTCCTGTCCCCGGAGTATGAGGAGAGGGCCTCTGTCCCCGGAGTATGAGGAGAGGGCCCCTATCCCCGGGAGTATGAGGAGAGGGCCCCTGTCCCCGGGAGTATGGGGAGAGGGCCCCTGTCCCCGGGAGTATGAGGAGAGGGACTCCTGTCCCCGGGAGTATGAGGAGAGGTCCTCCTGTCCCCGGGAGTATGAGGAGAGGGCCTCCTGTCCCCGGAGTATGAGGAGAGGGCCTCCTGTCCCCGGGAGTATGAGGAGAGGTCCTCCTGTCCCCGGGAGTATGAGGAGAGGGCCTCCTGTCCCCGGAGTATGAGGAGAGGGCCTCCTGTCCCCGGAGTATGAGGAGAGGGCCTCTGTCCCCAGAGTATGAGGAGAGGGCCCCTGTCCCCGGAGTATGAGGAGAGGGCCCCTATCCCCGGGAGTATGAGGAGAGGGCCCCTGTCCCCGGGAGTATGGGGAGAGGGCCCCTGTCCCCGGGAGTATGAGGAGAGGGCCTCTGTCCCCAGAGTACGGAGTATTAGGAGAGGACCCCTACCCTCAGGAAGAGGCGTTGGCTGGGCCGAGCCCTGGTGAGCAATATAAAAGTTATAGGAGGTGTGAAGCGAGTGTCTACATTACAAGGACATTCAGTTATCGCAGTGCCGGAAATGTCACATTGTGTGACACAAAACACGGGGACAGCAAAGTCCTGGGATCATGGATTATAGGAGAAGCAGCTGCGAGCTTTCTGTGTTTGTAATGCAGAAATGAAAGACGTGATACCATTAAAATACAAATCACTTGACCTGTTTATAGTGTCAGCCGATCAATAAGGAGCTATGAAAGTTCTCCTGAGGGGAAGATATTTGCCCACACACTGCTGACTTCCTATACTATGGGAGGGTGCAGGATGTATTCTTCATTATCTTTACCCCGTGATTTGTCTCTTAGATCATAGAACAAAGCTACAATGAATCGTACATCAGTCGGAACAGTCCCGAGTCTCATTCCATCGATGCCGGCCTCCTACGGACGTTGTGGGCGCTGTCGGTGGCCATTTTCTCTATTGGTGGCATGGTGTCCTCTTTGTGTGTCGGGGTCGTGTCTCAGTGGCTGGGACGGTAAGTGAGGATTGTGGTTGACCAGAATATGGCAGCCAGGACAATTTGGATGGAATTAATAAAATATGGAGAATAGGAGGGAAGGAGGAGCCAGGACAATGTACTTGGAGATCAGGGAATATGGAGAATATGAGGGAAGGGGGAGCCAGGACAATGTACATGGAGATCAGGGAATATGGAGAGTATGAGGGAAGGGGGAGCCAGGACAAGTACTTGGAGATCAGGGAATATGGAGAATATGAGGGAAGGGGGAGCCAGGACAATGTACATGGAGATCAGGGAATATGGAGAGTATGAGGGAAGAGGGAGCCAGGACAATGTACATGGAGATCAGGGAATATGGAGAGTACGAGGGGAGGGGGAGCCAGGACAATAAACATGGAGATCAGGGAATATGGAGAGTATGAGAGGAGGGGGAGCCAGGACAATGTACATGGAGATCAGGGAATATGGAGAGTACGAGGGGAGGGGGAGCCAGGACAATGTACATGGAGATCAGGGAATATGGAGAATGAGGGAAGGGGGAGCCAGGACAATGTACATGGAGATCAGGGAATATGGAGAATGAGGGAAGGGGGAGCCAGGACAGTGTACATGGAGATCAGGGAATATGGAGAGTACGAGGGGAGGGGGAGCCAGGACAATGTACATGGAGATCAGGGAATATGGAGAATACGAGGGAAGGGGGAGCCAGGACAATGTACATGGAGATCAGGGAATATGGAGAGTACGAGGGGAGGGGGAGCCAGGACAATGTACATGGAGTTCAGGGAATATGGAGAATGAGGGAAGGGGGAGCCAGGACAATGTACACGGAGATCAGGGAATATGGAGAGTATGAGGGAAGGGGGAGCCAGGACAATGTACTTGGAGATCAGGGAATATGGAGAATGAGGGAAGGGGGAGCCAGGACAATGTACATGGAGATCAGGGAATATGGAGAGTATGAGGGAAGGGGGAGCCAGGACAATGTACTTGGAGATCAGGGAATATGGAGAATGAGGGAAGGGGGAGCCAGGACAATGTACATGGAGATCAGGGAATATGGAGAGTATGAGGGGAGGGGGAGCCAGGACAATGTACACAGAGATCAGGGAATATGGAGAATACGAGGGAAGGGGGAGCCAGGACAATGTACATGGAGATCAGGGAATATGGAGAGTATGAGGGAAGAGGGAGCCAGGACAATGTACATGGAGATCAGGGAATATGGAGAGTATGAGGGAAGGGGGAGCCAGGACAATGTACATGGAGATCAGGGAATATGGAGAGTATGAGGGAAGGGGGAGCCAGGACAATGTACATGGAGATCAGGGAATATGGAGAGTATGAGGGAAGGGGGAGCCAGGACAATGTACATGGAGATCAGGGAATATGGAGAATGAGGGAAGGGGGAGCCAGGACAATGTACATGGAGATCAGGGAATATGGAGAATATGAGGGAAGGGGGAGCCAGGACAATGTACATGGAGATCAGGGAATATGGAGAGTATGAGGGAAGGGGAGCCAGGACAATGTACATGGAGATCAGGGAATATGGAGAGTATGAGGGAAGGGGGAGCCAGGACAATGTACATGGAGATCAGGGAATATGGAGAGTATGAGGGAAGGGGGAGCCAGGACAATGTACATGGAGATCAGGGAATATGGAGAGTATGAGGGAAGAGGGAGCCAGGACAATAAACATGAAGATCAGGGAATATGGAGAATGAGGGAAGGGGGAGCCAGGACAATGTACATGGAGATCAGGGAATATGGAGAATGAGGGAAGGGGGAGCCAGGACAATGTACATGGAGATCAGGGAATATGGAGAATGAGGGAAGGGGGAGCCAGGACAATGTACATGAAGATCAGGGAATATGGAGAATGAGGGAAGGGGGAGCCAGGACAATGTACACGGAGATCAGGGAATATGGAGAATACGAGGGAAGGGGGAGCCAGGACAATGTACATGGAGATCGGGAAATATGGAGAGTATGAGGGGAGGGGGAGCCAGGACAATGTACATGGAGATTAGGGAATATGGAGAGTATGAGGGGAGGGGGAGCCAGGACAATGTACATGGAGATCAGGGAATATGGAGAATATGAGGGAAGGGGGAGCCAGGACAATGTACACGGAGATCAGGGAATATGGAGAATACGAGGGAAGGGGGAGCCAGGACAATGTACATGGAGATCAGGGAATATGGAGAATACGAGGGAAGGGGGAGCCAGGACAATGTACATGGAGATCAGGGAATATAGAAAATAAGGGAAGGGGGGCCAGGACAATATACACAGAGATCAGGGAATATGGAGAGTATGGGGGAAGGGGGAGCCAGGACAATGTACATGGAGATCAGGGAATATGGAGAATGAGGGAAGGGGGAGCCAGGACAATGTACACGGAGATCAGGGAATATGGAGAATACGAGGGAAGGGGGAGCCAGGACAATGTACATGGAGATCAGGGAATATGGAGAATACGAGGGAAGGGGGAGCCAGGACAATGTACATGGAGATCAGGGAATATGGAGAGTATGAGGGAAGGGGGAGCCAGGACAATATACACAGAGATCAGGGAATATGGAGAGTATGAGGGAAGGGGGAGCCAGGACAATGTACATGGAGATCAGGGAATATGGAGAGTATGAGGGGAGGGGGAGCCAGGACAATGTACATGGAGATCAGGGAATATGGAGAATGAGGGAAGGGGGAGCCAGGACAATGTACACGGAGATAAGGGAATATAGAAAATGAAGGAAGGGGGGGGCCAGGACAATATACACAGAGATCAGGGAATATGGAGAGTATGAGGGGAGGGGGAGCCAGGACAATGTACATGGAGATCAGGGAATATGGAGAGTATGAGGGGAGGGGGAGCCAGGACAATGTACATGGAGATCAGGGAATATGGAGAATGAGGGAAGGGGGAGCCAGGACAATGTACATGGAGATCAGGGAATATGGAGAATGAGGGAAGGGGGAGCCAGGACAATGTACACGGAGATAAGGGAATATAGAAAATGAAGGAAGGGGGGCCAGGACAATATACACAGAGATCAGGGAATATGGAGAGTATGGGGGAAGGGGGAGCCAGGACAATGTACACGGAGATCAGGGAATATGGAGAATGAGGGAAGGGGGAGAGCCAAGACGATGTACAAGGGATTCAGGAATATGGAGAATACGACGGAAGGGGGAGCCAGGACGATGTATAATTAGTTTTGGTAGATCACATTTACTTTTTACATGCCAAAAAAATTGGTGTTAACATTCAGCCAATATTTTGGTTTAGGCACCCCTATCAAACAGTACATCCAGGCATTGGACACTAATTTCCAAGTTTATGGTAGTTTCCTGTGTCTCCTCCACCTCCAAGCTCCTCACTGAGCATTGAACCAGTATTGGCCAGCGAGCATTGAGGTGATCCTGGAAATAATCTTCCTGGCCATGCAGTTGGATCAGTCAGTTGTGTACATTCCAAGACTGGCTAAGCAGAATTACAGATCCTTATAATGATGTGCAAGTTATACCAGAAGCTTTCAATCAAATTTGGAAAATGGAGTCTCAGTTCTCTGTGCTGATCGTGTTTGTTTTTCTTTTCTTCCATCCCTGAACAGGAAGAGAGCCATGATTGTGAATAACATCTTTGCCTTCATTGGTGGGGCCATGATGGGACTAAGTCAGATCAGCCAGTCGTATGAGATGATGATCCTGGGAAGGTTCATTATTGGAGTATATTCAGGTAGGAAAGTTGAAAAAAGACCATCGGAAGATATCACACAGTACAATGAAAATGCAGGCCACCTATTGGACTCTATTGTCCAAGAGAGGTCCTTGTAGACCTTCCTCAACATTGGTCACATGACATCACCACATTGCCAACTTTCACTTGGTTGGATCTGAGTGGTCACATGACATCGCCAGCTTTCGGGATAGCGGGCGTGTGGCCACATGACATAAATAGTTTGAGGGCCGGCTCACATACTATGAGCATGTTCTAATAGGTCTTGGTTATGTAATGTAACACAAATCTGTTGGTCCTTCTCTTTGCTGCATTTGTTCCATCACCTCCTCGTGATATCTCAGTAAAACGTTCTCTGTGTTATGCCAGGTCTGGCCTCTGGGTTGGTTCCAATGTATGTAGGAGAAATTTCCCCAACACACCTGCGAGGGGCGCTGGGAACCCTCCACCAGCTATCGCTGGTCATCGGTATTCTTGTGGCTCAGGTAATCTGATGGATGGTTCTCGCTCTCTGCCCTTATTATCTCCCCCACCTCTTTTCTTCACCTTTATGTGTCTCGTTTCTCAGGTTCTGGGTCTGGATTTGTTCCTGGGCACAAACTCTCGGTGGCCGGTCCTCTTCTGGGTGACTCTGATCCCAGCTGCTCTGCAGTCAGTGCTGCTGCCATTTTGTCCGGAGAGCCCCCGCTTCCTGTACATCGTGTGCGAGCAGGAGGGACATGCCAAGACCAGTAAGTGGCATTTATTGCACCCACCCATGGTATAAGCAGGGCCAGAACAAGGGGTGGACAGGAGGGGAAGGTGCCCTGGGCGCTGTGGTATTATGTGAGGTGGGGGGCACTGTAAGAATTAGCGGGGAGGGCATTTGTGTTGGGAGGAGGAATTTGAGGGGGAGGGGGCAGCAGAGGGTAAGAATTGTTCTAGGTGGGAAAATGGGGGGGGGTACTAGGAGTGGTGATTAAGGGAGAATTGTGTTGGGAGTGGGGGGGGGGGGGGGATGTGTACTCTGAGGGGAAATTTGAGGGGTGGAGGATTTGTGCTAGGAGGGGGATATGGAGTTTGGGGGGAGAATCTATACTTGGAGGGGACATTTTTTGGAAAGGGGCGATTTGGGGAATGGAGCAGGCAGAGATTTGTGCTGGGAGGGCGAATTTAAGCAGTGGGATGGATTTGTACTGTGAGGAGGGGAAATTTAATGCTTGGGGGTAATCGTGCAGGTCGGTGCCCAATTTCTTTATTTTTTTGGGGGAGGGGGTGCTAGTAGGGATGATTGGGGGCAGTTTGTGCTAGGAAGTGGGATGGGGGGGAGGTTATTTGTGCTAGGAGAGGAATTTGGAGTGAGGGGGGGTGAATGTGTACTTGGAGGGGAAATTTGAGGGGTGGAGGATTTGTGCTAGGAGGGGGATTTGGAGTTTGGGGGGAGTATGTGTACTTGGAGGGGACATTTTTTGGGTGGGGGGGATGAGGGGGCAGAGATTTGTGCTGGGAGGGCGAATTTAAGCAGGGGGATGGATTTGTACTGTGAGGAGGGGGAATTCATTCTTGGGGGGGGGGTAATCGTGGAGGTTGGTGTCCAATTTCTTTCTTTCTTGGGGGGGGTGCTAGTAGGGATGATTGGGGGTGGTGTGTGCTAGGAAGTGGGATCGGGGTGCTAGTAGAGATGATTGGGGGCAGTTTGTGCTAGGAAGTGGGATGGGGGGAGGTTATTTGTGCTAGGAGAGGGAGTGAGGGGGGGGGCGTTGTTAATGTGTACTGGGAGGGAAAATTTGAGGGGTGGTGCTTGGAGGTCAGTTTTTTTGGGGGGGCGGGGTTGTGCTGGCAGGGGGGATTTCAGCAGGGGGGTGGACTGGGAGGAGAGGGAATTCATGGTTAGAGGGTAATCATGCAGATTGGTGCCACATTTTTTGGGTGGTGGGGGGGGGGGGGGGGGTTTGCTGACACAAAACACTCATATTAGGGGGGGGGGGGTGCAGTTTGGTATACTTGCACTGGGCTTTAGGTGACCATGTCCCGGCACTGTGTATAAGGGGCAGGGTGGACACTGACCACAGTATGAGTGGAGTATATTGGAGTGTGGGGTCACCATATGGCGTGAACCAGTGACAATAAGCTTGTTGGTCTCCTGACACGCCTCATATCCGGTCCCCCTTTTCCCAGGTCTCCGGCGTCTCACCGGTCTCGTGGATGTATCAGATGCCATCTCGGAGATGAAGGAAGAGAAGAGACGGATGGACATGGAACAGAAAGTCACCATCCTGCAGATCTTCAGAATCAGACAATACCGGCAACCCATGATTGTGGCCATAATCCTCCAACTCTCCCAGCAACTTTCTGGAATCAATGCGGTGGGTCTTCTCCTCTCGCTGTCCTGTGTAAAGCCCCTCAGCAATGTGAAGGAGATTGAGATGTGATTGGTTTTCATTGTCTTTCCTCAGATCTTCTATTATTCCACCGATATCTTTGCTAAAGCCGGAGTGGAGCAGCCCATCTACGCCACGATTGGGGCAGGAATTGTCAACACGGCCTTTACGGTGGTGTCGGTACGGGAAGAGATTTATCTCCATTCTCTGTTTGTCAATGACCAACCTGGTTACACAACATTATTTCTTATTATACGAGAGTTCCCCAACTATGTGGCTGAATTGATGTTGACCAGAAATATTTCTTTCAGCGGGATCTTCTTTCTCCTGATCTGCCGGGGAGAAGAGAAAGGCGTAGAAAGGATTGGGTTGGCTTTTATATTGGGAAGGAGCTCTTGTGTTGCACAAAGTTGGAACCAATCACAGTTCCGCGTCTGAGAGGTCACAAGCTGCCAGCAATGCTCGGAGTTTAGTGAAAATGCTAAGCAAGGCTCCTCGGGGGTGGACCTAACGTTAATGCCTTCTAAGCTTGTAAAAAAAAAAAAAAAGTCCACAGGAGTGATAGAGCTTCTTAGGACAACCATTAGTGGAGTATGCGGACGCTGAGACAAGTGAAGAGCGCTACGCTATTCCACCTCTCCCTTTTCAAAACCGATTTTCCTGGGTCTCACGTTACGAACAGACACGTGCGATTCGTTTTCGTTACCAATCGAAATTCGGAAGAAGTTTTCATTATTCGGATGTAAATCATTTGAAAATGAATTTGAAATGGAAACATATTGCAATAAATACAGTAGGGTATAAAAGTGAAATAAGATGATGATTCTGACTTGGGCTGCTTTTATAGAATAGAAACAAATAGAATAAAACATAATAGAATAGAAAATAAAATAAAAGAGTAGAATAAAATAAGAATGAAAAAGAAAAGAAAAGAATAGAAAATAAAAAGAATAGAAAATAAAAAAATACGTTGTAAAGCACTGCGAAAACTGTTGGTGCAACATAAATCCTGTATAATAATAATGATATTAAAAATAAAATAGAAGATAAAAAAACATAAAATTAGAAAATAAAATAAAAGAATAAATTAGAAAATGAAAATAATAGAACAGAATAGAAAATGGAAAAAAATAGAGTAGAATAGAGAAAAGAATAGAATGAATATAGCCTTCTTCTGCAATTCGAATCAATTTGAAAATAACGAATATACGAAACAAATTCCTAAAACGAATAATTCTAACATAACGAATATGATGAAACAAAATGATTTAACTTAACGAACGAAGCCAAGACGAAACTTCCACCGTGCACATCTCTAGTTACCAAGCTGTAATCTTGGGGGCCATTGACATTGGAGCGCCCCGTCATTGGCGAATTGTTTGGTGGAAAGGTTTATATAGGAAAATCTATGGTGTGACACCAAAGAACCTCCTCAAAGAACATCAGCCACGATCGAGCTTACACACCCATAGAGCTGAATCATCCACAAGGCAAACTAGGGGCCAGGGGCCCCAGTTATAACCTTCCTGGCTCCTGCAGTAAACCAGGGCAAACCGTCATTGGACTAATCTAGGCAGTTAGTGTCCGGTGGGTGGGGCCATACCAGTACAGACGATATAGATGGGACGGCTTCTCTGTAGACATAAATTCCTTTGAATGTCGATCAAAGCTGCTACCATGCCTAGGACCCCAATTGTGCCACGCTCCACCTCTACAGTTCTGGTTCTCTTCCATGATTGTTGGGCTCTCATTGTTTTCTTTGCAGCTGTTCCTTGTGGAGAGGGCAGGAAGACGGACTCTGCACCTGGTGGGCCTAGCAGGAATGATCCTCTGTGCCTTATTAATGACGGTGGCCATGGTCCTACAGGTGAGAAGTACACGGGGTCTCCAGGGTGGGGGGGGGGGTCGGGGTTGGGAGTTATAAAGTAAAGCCAGACATGGTTCCTGCACCAGAGCAGACCTTCATCTTGCTGATTTATAAGAGAAACCACTTACTGTTCCCAGAAGCGATTACATTGGTTTCCAGTTTTAGAAAATTGGTTGGGTTGCCATTTGACACCAGAAGTTTTAGCTCATTATTTTCCCCCTCGATTCCTCCCGTCTCTCCAGGAAACTGTCCCTGCCATCAGCTCTCTCAGCATGGCCGCCATTTTTGGATTTGTGGCGTTCTTCGAGGTGGGGCCTGGTCCTATTCCGTGGTTCATTGTGGCGGAACTCTTTAGTCAAGGTCCTCGGCCTGCAGCCATGGCCATCGCTGGATGTACCAATTGGACGTCAAACTTCATCATTGGGATGGGATTCCCATACGTTGCGGTAAGAAACCAACATTTTCACTAGACATGTGCGGTTCGTTTAGTTTCCGTAATTTTTTTGTCATTTGAATGTATCCGGATTTTCGATTTACAATTGTAACAAATTTAACCCCTTTCATGCCTTTTTCTGACATTTGTTGCTTACAAGTTAACCACTTCTGGACCGCTCACCGTCATTATACGTCGGCACTTTGAAGAGGAGTATCGTTGTTATGGCAGCAGCTAGTTACCATAACCCCCGGTATCCTCTTCTTCAGCGGGCGGTCCGCTTTCAGATAAAAGTGGTCTCTGTGGTGGATTCGCCGCGAGATCACTTTTATCGTCGGTGGGAGAGTGGGGCCCCCCCCCCTCTTGCCACGCTCCGGTGCCGTTGGTAGCTGCAGGGGGCGATCGGATCCTTCTCGTTAGGTATGGAGACAAGTGAGAGGAAGATGGCCCCCACCTGTCTCCATACCATTGCAGGGCAGACGCGACGTAAAAACGTCACTTCCACCCATAGTTACTAAAGAGACTTTTTTTTTTTTTTCAAATTATATTTAAGAAGCGAACGCATACGTGAGCAGGGCCCGCATATGAAAACGGTGTTCAAAACCACACATGTAGGTATCGCCACGACCGGTAGAGCGAGAGCAATAATTCTAGCTCTAGACCTCCTCTGTAACTTAAAACATGCAACCTGTAGAATTTTTTAAAAGTCGCCTATGGAGATTTTTAAGGGTAAAAGTTTGTTTCCATTCCACAAGCGGGCACAATTTGTAAGCGTAACATGTTGGGTATCAATTTACTCGGTGTAACATTATCTTTCACAATATTAAAAAAAAATTGGGCTAACTTTACTGTTGTTATATTTTTTTTTCATCCAAAAAAATGTATTTTTTCCAAAAAAAGTGCACTTGTAAGATACGGCGTGACAGAAAGTATTGCAACGACCGCCATTTTATTCTCTATGGTGTTAGAAAAAAAAAATATAAAGTTTGGGGGTTCTAAGTAATTTTCTAGCAAAAAAAAAAAAAAGTTTGCTACAACTCAGTCCGAAGGGGTTAAACAAATCCAAAATAATTAAACAAAAATACTTCAAGGAAAAAGGGGAAAAAACAAAGAATATAACCGTCTATCAAATTCTGAATAAAATAAATTTGAACAGATTAGAAAACAGAATAAAAAAAAATACCCTGTCCTCCGAAATTCGAATAGAATGAATTCGAAGGCCCATTTAAATTTTTTTACAAAGTCGGTCTTATTAAATTACACAACGAATTCAGAAAACAAATTTCCGAACAATAACAATTTTAACGAATCCGAAATAATGAAACAAAATTACGTCCAATTTGAATAAGAAATTGAATTTGTAAAAGAAGAATAGAATAAAATAGAAGAGAACAGAATTTAAAATAAAATAAAAGAATATAACCATCTTCTGAAATTCGAATAGAATACATTTTAAATAGAATGCAGAATAAAAGAATTGAATAGAACCCCCCAAAAAAATAGGAATAAAATACAAAAAACAATAGAATAGAGTAGAATAAAATAAAAGTTTTGAATAGAATAAATTTGAATCCGAATTTTCCAGATT